>VIIQ02000191.1:0-144561 GCA_007449985.2 Desmodesmus armatus
CCCCCCTCCTCCCACCTCTCTGCCCCCCCCCCACCCACCTTGTTGATGCGTGCATGCAATGCCCTCCTGCCCTCCCTGGCCCGCATCTTGTCGCTCCTTGTAGCTGCTGCCACCACTGCGGGGACCTCCACGCCACCAACAACCAGCCGCTGCTGCTGCTGCTGCTGCTGGCCGCCATCGCTGCCAGCACCAAGCAGCGCCGCCGTCACTGCTGCCGCCACCAGTAGAGTTACAGATCTGCCCCTGCCTGCTGCTGCTGCTCCTGCTGCTGCTGCTGCAGGCTTCTTTGCCTGCTGCCTCCTAAGAGGGGTGATGCTGTAGTTCCCTTGCCACCACCAGCAGCACCAGCACCAGCACCAGCAGCAGCAGCAGCAGCAGGGGGCCTCGGCTTCCCACTACCTAAGAGGGGTGACACCGAGGACCGGTCTGAGAGCGGCAGCAGCAGCAGCAGCAGGTTTGCCAGCTGCATTGCTACCCCCGTTCTCCCCCATGGGGGTGTTTGAGCTGCGGGTACCACCCCTGGATGGGGCTTGACCGCCTGGCAGCTGAGGTGATCTCTCTGCGGCTGCTGCTGCTGCTGCTGCTGCGCTGCTGCTGTTGCACTGCAGCCTTTCGTGGCTGTGGAGGTGGCATCATGACTTGCTGCCAGGTACAGCACCACCGCTGGCACCAGCACCACCAGCAGCAGCAGCAGCAGTACCGCTACCACCAGGAGCAGCTGCTGAAGACGGTGCAGCTGGTGCTGCTGCTGCTGCTGCCGGCCGTCGCTGCCGGCCCAGTCCCGGCAGCAGCTCAGGGTCCTGGGTGAACACAGCAGCTGAGACGACGCAGCAGCAGCAGCAGCAGCAGCAGCTGCAGCAGCAGGTGAGGAGCAGCAGCAGGTGGAGGAGCAGCAGCAGGTGCGACACCATGCGTGGATGCGGCTGCTGCACCATTCTCACCACCATCGGCGGCAGCACTGGGCAGGAGTGTGCGCTGCTGCCTGGCTCCTTCTGTTGCTGCTGCTGCTGCTGCTGGGCTGCTTTGGTGGATGTGCTGGTGAGGATGTCGCACACCCCCTCCTTGGCCACGGAAAACCAGATGCAACTGGTGCCGCTGCTGCTGCTGCTGCATGAGCAACAATGCCTTCAGCGCTACCCTTGGCGGCAGCAGCGGTAGCAGCAGCAGCAGCAGCAGCAGCAGTGGGTGCGGGTAGCTGCTGCCCCCTGCCCCAGCAGAGCCGTGGAGTACAACCCATGTACCCTGTACTGTCGGCCGACCCTGCTGCCGCCGCTGCTGCTGCTGCTGCTGCAATGCCGCCAAAGAGAAACACAGAGGCGAGTCCTCGCTAGGCAGTAGCCGCTGCTGCTGCTGCTGCTGCTGGGCGCTGCTGGCATGCTGTTTGTCCCCTTGCTGCTGCTGCTGTTGCCGCTGCTGGGTCCCTGTGTGGGATCGAAGCTGATGCTGCCAATGGCATCCTCCCCTGCATGGCCACACGTACCCGGCTGCTGCTGCTGCTGCTGCTGCTGCTGCTGCTGTGGCTGGTCACCATCAGGACCAGCTGCACCCAGAGCAGCAGCAGCAGCGGGCTCGCTGTCACCCTCCCCCGGCACACTGCTGGGCACCACATCATCCTCATTCACAGCAGCAGCAGCAGCAGCAGCAGCTGGCACCGCTGCTGCTCGCTGCTGCTGCTGCTGCGGCGGCGGCGGCGGCGTCAGTTTGCTGCGCCCTCGTGCCAGCAGTCACCACTGCTGCAGCAGCAACAGCAGCAGCATCGGCTGCTGGCACCTGCTGTGAGTCCTCCAGCTGCAGCAGCAACATGGCAGCTCCCTCCTCGCACACAACCCTCATCCTCTTCTGCTGCCGCCACTGCGCTGCTGCTGCTGCTGGGTCGGACGGCACTCCCTCATGCCCTCCTGACGACCTAATCGCTGTCCCCTTGCTGCTTGCTGCTGCTGTTGCTGCTGCTGCCCTGCTGTAATGTCCTGCTCACAGGGCTGGGGTGCTGCGCTGCTCTGGTGCGGCGGTTGGTGCTGCCAGGCTGGCCAGTGGCTCAGGCAGGGTCATCAGCTGGTCAAACATCTCACACTCCTCATCACACTGCTGCTCAACACACCACCACATTGTGTAGCCAGCATCAGCTGAAGGGTGGGCTCGGCAATGAGCAGGGCTGCACCTTCATCCTCACCCTCCTGCTGCTGCTGCGCTGCTGCTGCTCTGCTGCTGCTGGACGGCTGATATACCCTGTTCTGCTTCTTGTTGAGGCAGTGCCTCTACAGGTGCTGCTGCTGCTGCTGCTGCTGCTGCTGCTGCTGCTGCTCCTGGCACCTATCACTGGCACCGCCCTGCTGCTGCTGCTGCTGCTGCTGCTGCTGGGACTCATCATTGCCACGGAATGGCACATGCCTGCCAGGCTTGCAGGCACTCCAGTCTCCCCCCGCCCCCCCTCCAAACCCCTTGCTGCCCCCTCACTCCCAGCCACAGCAGCAGCTGCACAGCGGGGGATGCAAACAGCAGGTGGGCAGGCACACTGCCAGTCACAACCTCAGGAGCTCAACAACAGCAGCAGCAGCATCAGCAGCGGGGCATCTGCTGGCCGCGCATGCTGCACAGCTGGTTGTGCATCAGGCCTGGGAGCGATTTCAGCTGCAGCTGCTGGGATGGCGGCAGTAGCAGTAACTTGTTGTGCCTCTTGGCCTGCAACTGCACCATTGCCACCTGCAGCTGCACTCTTGTCAGCACCTCCAGCTGCTGCCGATGTCTGCTGTTGCTGCTGCTGTTGCTGCCAGAGCACCCTGCCAGCATGCCCTACTAGCTCACACTGCAGTACATGCAGCAGTACACAGGAGTACATGCAGCAGTACACAGGAGTACATGCAGCAGTACACAGGAGTACATGCAGCAGTACACAGGAGTACATGCAGCAGTACACAGGAGTACATGCAGCAGTACACAGGAGTACATGCAGCAGTACACAGGAGTACATGCAGCAGTACACATGAGTAGATCCCAGTAACACCAGCAGGAGCCGCAAGGCGACAAGTGACAGAGGCACCCGGGGCATAGGATCTTGCACCAAGAAAGGACACCAGTACACTTGTTCAAGGGGTCACCAAGGGGTCCGAGGACTGTTGCACAAACGTGCCCTTCCCCTCCCGTCAGCATGTCCCTTGGTTGATTCCGACCACCGTTGCTCAAACATGACCCTCCCCCAACCTCCCTACTCCCCACACCTCCTCCCCCCCCCCCCAAAATCAACAAATACCACCATCTACCCACACATACCTGGATGAGGTCATCGAGGGCTTCCACTCTTCCTGGGGACGCAGTCCTCAGACGCCTCCTCCCCTTCCCCCTCCTCCTCCTGCTCCCCGTCAGCATGTTCCAGCCACTGCTGCTCAAACATGGCGGCAAACAGGTGACGCTCAACAAAGTTGATGGTCTGCAGTCCAACACAGCAGCACAGCACGACACAGCACGGCATGCATGACGTGAGGCGCAGCACAGCGCGAAATCACCCAGCATGGCACATAGGTTCCTAGCATGGCTAGCACTTGCTGCAATTCTGGTGGTTCTGCCTTATTTGGGCAACCCGGTGTACGTGGTGCAACCCACCGCAGGGGAGACAACTTATGGGCTCGACCCTGGTGGACAATGCCATTGTTGGTTGGCGAAAATGTCCATGTAACACACTCCCCCCAAAACACAGCGTCACAAAGCACAGCACAGCACAGTGCATGCAGCAACGCATCATTGCACACTGAAACTGAAACCGCGTCAGACCTTACCTTGTTTTCCTGTGTGCTGAGCACCGCCCCCACCCTGAGGTTTAGTCCAGCAGGCTTCTCCGCCACCACCATGGCCTCAGTCATGGCTAGGCTCTGCAGGCCAACACCATGTCACCACGCAGCAGACCTGCACAGCACACAGCACAAAGCACAGCACACAGTACAGCACAGCACACGGCACAGCACATGGTTGGTTATGCAAGGTGCATTCTGTTTATGTTGCTGTTACTGTTACAGTTACCGTTACTGTTACACACTGATCGTGACATGGCGTGTACAATGCAACGTCTTGAGCCTGGCAGCCCAGACAGCACGCACAGCACACACACAGCAGGCCTAGTTCAATGCCTACTTCAATGCTATAACTTATAGCCTGTAAGGCAGCCATGCCTCGGTACGTGCTGCGCCAACACACAAATACGTCGCTGTTTCCTAGCATTACCCAGCGATTACCTAGCAACGGTGTGCTTTGTCCTGCTGGGGCTTGCATGCAGCGTCCTGTGACACTCTCCCTCACAGTCTCTAAGGTGTGCAGACAGTTTCCCAACCACTCACGTTTCACCCTCTCCTCTCCCTCATGCGCCTGTGACACCAACCCCCTCCCCCCCCCCCCCCCCCTCCCACCCCTCCCACCCTACTTCTTGCTGTGCCAGTATGACCCTATGACACCAACCCCCTCCCCCCCCCCCTCCCACCCCTCCCACCCTACTTCTTGCTGTGCCAGTATGAGCCCTATGACACCAACCCCCTCCCCCCCCCCCTCCCACCCCTCCCACCCTACTTCTTGCTGTGCCAGTATGAGCCCTATGACACCAACCCCCTCCCCCCCCCCCCCCTCCCACCCCTCCCACCCTACTTCTTGCTGTGCCAGTATGAGCCCTATGACACCAACCCTCCCCCCCCCCCCCCTCCCACCCCTCCCACCCTACTTCTTGCTGTGCCAGTATGAGCCCTATGACACCAACCCCCTCCCCCCCCCCCCCTCCCACCCCTCCCACCCTACTTCTTGCTGTGCCAGTATGAGCCCTATGACACCACCCCCTCCCCCCCCCCTCCCACCCCTCCCACCCTACTTCTTGCTGTGCCAGTATGAGCCCTATGACACCAACCCCCTCCCCCCCCCCCCCTCCCACCCCTCCCACCCTACTTCTTGCTGTGCCAGTATGAGCCCTATGACACCAACCCCCCCCCCCCCCCCCCCCCCCCCCCTCCCACCCTACTTCTTGCTGTGCCAGTATGAGCCCTATGACACCAACCCCCTCCCCCCCCCCTCCCACCCCTCCCACCCTACTTCTTGCTGTGCCAGTATGAGCCCTATGACACCACCCCCTCCCCCCCCCCTCCCACCCCTCCCACCCTACTTCTTGCTGTGCCAGTATGAGCCCTATGACACCAACCCCCTCCCCCCCCCCCCTCCCACCCCTCCCACCCTACTTCTTGCTGTGCCAGTATGAGCCCTATGACACCAACGCCCCCCCCCCTACCTTCGTGTGCCCTGCTGACCAGCTCCTATTCTCATAAGCACTATCGATACCACTTCATGTAGAGCCCATTGATGCAGCAACATCAAATTGTGCGAACACCCTCCCCCGTACCTTCGTGTGCCCCGTTGACCAGCTCCTGCATTCATCAGCCCCGTTGATACACCTTCATGAGCCCTGTTCATTCAGCATCAGAGCCTTACTGGTGCACCAACATGAGCCCTATGCCAACACCACCCTCCCCCCTTACCTTTGGCAGCCTGTGACCCCCCCCCCCACCCTACTTCATTGCTGTGCCAGTATCAGCCCTAGGTCACCAAGGCCCCCCTACCTTCATGTGCCCTGTTGACCAGCTCCTGCCTTCTTAAGCCATAATGTAACACATTCATGATCCCTACTGATGCAACACCATGAGCCTTATGCCAACGCCGCCTCCCCTACCTTCATGAGCCTGTGCTAACCGCTTGCTTTATAAGCCCGAACTGATGTACCAATACTACCCCTATCATGTGCCCAATGAGCCTCACTCAAGCACCAAAAGCACCCACACCACCCTCCCCCCTACCTTCGTGTGCCCTGTTGACCAGCTCCTGCAGCTTCTCCTGGGAATCTGACAGCCACTGAGACACCTGCGTGGTGCCCTGAGTAGTACGCTGGGTGGTGAAACCAGCACTGAACGTCTGGCTGACATGTGGACAAGGCCCTAGGCTGCCGCTGATTGGGCTGGTGATGTGAGGAGACACACCACCAGCAGCAGCAGCAGCAGCAGCAGGACTAGCAGCACCTGCACCTGCACCCACTGGTGCTGCAACAGCCACGCAACCAACACCATCATCATCAGCAGCAGCAGCAGCAGCAGGAGGTGCGCTGCTGACGCCAGCAGGGCTGCTGGGCGCGCGTTGCTGCTGCTGCTGCTGCTGCTGCTGCTGCGCTGTTCTGCTGTCAAGCCTTTTCCTGGCCGCTGGGCTGCCGCTGCTGCTGCTGATGGTGGTAGTGGCAGCAGTCCTGCTCACACTCATGCTGCTGATGCTACTGGGCATGGAGGGGACAGGGCTGCTGGTGGCAGTGCCTCCTGCGATACGCCCCTGCTGCTGTTGCTGCTGCTGCTGCTGCTGCTGCTGCTGCTGCTGCTGCTGTGGCATACCACCTGGCATCTGCTGCTGCTGCCGACAGTCATGAGCCTGCAGGTCTGCAGAGCCCCCAGCGCCACACTCACCACCAACAACAACAGCAGCAGCAGCAGCAGCAGCAGCGGCAGCGGGACCAGGGCTACCCCCAGGGCCTGGTGTGGGGGTGCCTCATCTGTCTCCATAGGGCAGCACCCCTCTGCTGCAGCACGCAGTGCATCTGCAGCAGGGGCCGCATCCTGCTGCTGCTGGCTGCTGCTGCTGCTGCTGCTGCTGCTGCTGCTGTTGGTCGGCAGGGAGCACCGCGCCAGCGTCAGCCCTTTGCTGCTGCTGCTGCTGCTCAGGGCCAGCCACAGACTGGCCAACTGCTGCAGCTGCAGGCTCACTAGCTGATGGGACATTCGTGATGGAGTCTACCCCTGGCGCTGCTGGGCCTGCAGGACCGGCAGCAGCAGCACCAGCACCAGCAGCCGCAGCCGCAGCCGCAGCAGCAGCTCCTGGGCTGCCATTGATGCGGCCAGCAGGCTCCAAAGTGCCTGGCCCCTGTTGCTGGGCGGGTACTACTGCCGCTGCTGCTGCTGTTGCTGCTGCGGGCGCTACTGCCGAGCAAGGTGTGGTGCTGGTGGGCTCACCCTCAGACTCCTCCTGCAGTTCAGAGTCTGCTATGGTGTTGGGAGTGGCTGCTGCTGCTGCGGCAGGGCTGCTGCATCCATCAGCTGCTGCTGCTGCGCCCGCTGCGGGGCCAGAGGTGCTGACTGCTGCAGCTGGGAGTTCTTGCTGACCCTGCTCCTGCTCTTGCTGCTGCTGCTGTCCTGCGTGCCGCCCTGCTGAGGGAGTGGTGGACTGCGCCTGCTGGCCTGACGCCTGCACAGGCGGCACAGTAGGCACGCCATCACACAGCTGCTGCTGCAGCGCTTGTTGTTGTTGCTGCTGCTGCTGCTGCTGCTGCTGCTGCTGCTGCTGCTGCTGCTGCTGCTGCTTTTATGGTCGTCGTGCAGCGCTGTTGGAGACTGCCTGGTGGGAGGTGACACCTCTGGTAGTTCATACACTTGCGTCTCTAACAGGTCCAAGGGTGCGTGCTGCTGCTGCTGCTGCTGGTGTCCAGTGGGACCGCTATTGCCTGCAGAGCCCTGAGCAGCAGTGAGTACCTCAGTAGCCAGCAGGCATGTGCCTTCAAGTAACCGAGGCACTTGCTGCTGCTGCTGCTGCTGCTGCTGATCAGGCACCCGGACATCACTCCCTGCCCCGACCAGCTGCTGTTGGGACACCCCCTCACCCTGCGCCTGCTGCTGTTGTTGGTGTTGCTGCTCCTGCAGCTGCTTGCAGGGCGCAGGGCCATGTGGCACAGGGCTTGCCTGTGGCGTTTTCTGCACCTCTATATCGTGCATATCACTTCCCAGCTGCTGCTGCTGCTGCTGCTGCTGCTGCTGCTGTTGCTGGCAGGGTTGGTTGTGCTGGGGCCCAGCAGCTGTGAGTTGCAGGCCAGCAGGCTGCTGCTGTTCGCTGCATCCGTTGCTGGATGGCTGCAGCACTGCTGTAGGCATCACTGAGCACAGTGCGTCACCTGACTGCTGCAAGCTGCTGTGCTCTACCCCTGCTGACAGATGCATCGGGCCAACAGGGTGAGCAACGACAGCCTGTGCCTCAGGATCCCCGCACTGCTGCTGCTGTTGCATCTGTGCCACTGAATCCCCAGCTTCAAGCCTGTTTGTGCATTGCAAGCCTGCACCCTGTCGTGCAGGTGCAGAGGTGAAGTCCTGCAGACAACAGCGACAGTTGCAGTTGTTGTGTGGTGCTGAAACCCCAGATCAGAGGGCGGTGAGGGGAAAGGGTCTTTATCAGCATTCAGTATTGGTTGATAAGTAGTTGACAATCACCTGTGTTGCCATGAGTACATCAGCCATGTCTTTAATATCAAGCACAGCACAATGCTGTCTGACTGCCAGGAAGCCTCGCTCGGGTGTCAAGCCACTGCTGTGAATCCAAGCATTGCTCTTTCGTCGATTGGATCGGCTGTGGCCCCCTTCAGCATTCCCACTTGGAGTTGCTGCATTTGAATCGAGTTGAAAGCAGTTTGAGTCTACAAGCCACGATCACGTGCACAGAGGCAAACGTTTACACATATGAATCATAGCAATGCAATCAAGGCAGGCACTGGCACTTACAAGAAAGTAACTTGTGCTGCGACGTGCGAGGCGCCCCATCATATTCTCCCCTTCTCAAGTCTTGCTCGAGACCGCCCACTGTCAGCCTTCGCTGTCTCGCTCCAGGTGTGCTGCCATTGGTGCTCTGCAGGCAGCAGTTGTGTTGGCGGGGAAGGGTGCAAGGGCAGCACAAGCACATCAGCAGCTGCTGTGAGGACGCTGGGGGCAGCGCTCTGCACACACAAGCACTGGCTGCACACTTCAGCAAGCAGCATGTGCTGTGCCAGAAGATTCTAATGCACTGTTCACAGTCAGCAGCATACTAATCACACAGCCGCCTGCAACCACGCAGCTCACCTGCGGCCCGATAACGCTGTCACTGAGGGCGCATGCTGCGCTCCTCTTCCCTCAGCTGCCCCCACTGCTGCCACTGCTGCTGCTGGCAGCACCCTACCTCCAGGACCCACAGACCACTTGGGCGACCCTGCCACCCCACACGCCACATCCCCACCACTGCGCAGAACGCTACCAGCATTACTGCTGTGTGGAGGAAGCTCCTCTGACAGCAGCAGCAGCTGCAGCCCCTTCAATGCCCCATCTCTACCAGCACCCACAGCTGCTACAGAGCTGGCCGACAGCATCCCTGCAGGAAACGGCCGTGCAGCAGCAGCCAGCTCACTCACACAGGGAGGCTGCATCCCCGGCACAACCTGCCTCAGCCGCGCAACGTCCCCAGCACCCAGCACCTGCTGCTGCTGCTGCTGCTGCTGCTGCCGCTGCTGCTGCAGCTCCCCGTAAGCCCCCTGCTGCCACTGCTGCTGCTGCCACTGGCATCGGCTCGCCGCTGCTGCTGCACCGGGGCTGCTGCGTTGCATCTTGGCGGCTGCTGCTGCCGACAAGCTGCCCATAGGAGCCAGCAGGCTGGCCAAGCCAGGCCACAGAGCCCCACTGCTGCTGCTGCTGCCACCAGCACCACCACCACCGCTGCTGCTGCTGCTGCCACCATTACTGCTGGTCTTGCTCACACTACCGCTGCTGTGGGTGCTCTGCCACAGGCCACCACTCACCGCCTGCCCTGACATGCCATGGACGGGCGGCAATGTCGATGTGTGACCAGCAGCTGCTCCAACGCTTGCTCCCCCAGAGGCCTGCATCACTGAGGCATGTGCTGTTTTGAGGCTGGCATGTGGCACCTGCCAGGACAATGCAGCAGGAGTGTCAGCACTGCTCGGAGTGTCACAAAATGTGGTGAAAAGTGCTGGAAAAACTGCACTGCAAATCGACCAGCCCCTCAGAATGCTCTCAGGTTCCACAGGGCACTGACCCTGGCCCCAAAGTACGCAGTGCATGCTGTGCAGGCGCTGGCAAGGCTCACACAGCCGTGGCCTTCAAGACGGTACAAAGGACCCCCCCCCATCACGATGACCCAGCGAGCTGAACCCACCTGCACGGCCGCGATGCGCTGCTGCAGCCAGTCCCTCCGCACCACCGCTGCCTCTGCCAGAGGCCCCCGCACCCGCCGCCCAAAGCGGCGGAGGTCCTCCGCATGCAGCAGCAGCAGCTTGCAGGGCGACGCAGCCACAGCCGTGGCATGGTGGGTGAGGGCTGCGGCGGCGGCCAGGGCGGCCTGGCGGGCGCGACGGCTGCTGGCGGCTGCAACGGCTGCGACAGGGTCCTGCAGTTTGCGCACACAGTTCTTGATAAGTGATGACCGACTGCAAGCCTTTGCTCACTTGCCAGCAGCCATCTTGAATCACAGATTGAACAACATTTCCAGAGATGTGCCACCTGGAACACCAGGGGACCCTGGTTTGTAATAAATGTGGGCGTGTACTGCCGACCTTTGCCTCTTCTGATAATGCCATCCGCAACTGCCAGTGAGGCTGCCTCAACCCTCAGCGAGACCTTCTCACATGCAACCTCAAAGCTTGCGACACCATGATGCTGGCGGCATTGAGGTCAGGCTGAGTCCCAACACTGTGCTGTGACAGCAGCTTGCCCCTCACCTCCTCAGGGTTGTATCCCAGCACATTCTCCCCCAGCAGGCTGCCAGCACCCAACACCGCCAGCTGCACACCCGACAGCTGCTGCTGCGGCCGCAGCTGCGCCCCGGCAGCCAGCCCACCACCACCACCACCACCACTCCAGCCGCCGCTGCCGTCGACACTGCTGCCGCCAGTGCCCATATTGCTGCCAGCAGCATTTAAGCTGCCGGTGGTGCGGCTCAGCTGCCGGCCCAGCAGGGTGCCGCCAGTGCCCACACTGCTGCTGGCCGCTGTGGCAGGTTGTGTTCCTGACGTCCGACGGGGCACGGCTGCTGTGCTGCTGTTGCTGCCGTTGAAGCTGCCGCTGCAGCCAAATGCTGGCGAGGGAGGGTCAGAACCTGCACCCGCGCCTGTGCCAACTCCACTTGGGCACAGCAGCTTGACGTCTCCAGACTGCAGGCAACAGCAGCACGAAGCCGTGCCAAGTGTCAGGGCAGTTGCTGGCTCCTCCAAGCTTGTGGGGTGTCACTGTCACCCAGGCTGCCAGCTGTGGGTCGCCACTGCCTGTGAGCAGCTGATGGTCACTGAGTGGACGCCTCAAACCGTCGAACACTTTGTGCAATAGAACTTCTGGGGCCCACTGGTCATGATGCCCTGGCTGATAGATAGTGCATGCCATGCACCGAGTGTCCAGCCTGCAGCTCACCTTTGCTTGCGACACCTCGGCTATCCGCTCACCCAGCAATGCCACTCAGTCCAGCGGCTGGACCCCCCGACACACACCTGTATGATGACGAGTGCCCACTATTTTCCCCAACTGGCCTGCATGTGCCGTCCTTCGTATCATACTTATTAGTAGTAAGTACACCAGATGGTCACCCGGGTGTACACAGGTGTGTAACGTAACTGGACATGACGCACCTGTATGATGACGAGGGTGTCGGCTGGCTGGCCTGCCAGCGCCAGCACCTGGCCCGGCTGTGCAGTGAGGGGCTTGACAAACACCGCCAGGCTGGTGAGCACCTCCCTGCTGAGGCCACTGAAGGCTGGCAAGCTGGACAGGAAGCCCAGCAGCTCCTCCAGGGCAGACACCTGGGGGGGGGGGAGTGTCAGAGCGTGGGGAGGGGGAATTGTTGTGTGTGGGTGGGGGCAGGGGGGGGGGGGGGCAGGGGGCCCAGGGGGCAGTGCGGCACACACACTTGTCAATGGCTCCGAGTCCCTCAGCAGCCTTCCACAGCAGACACCTGGTGTAAGGGCGGGGAGCATTACAGGGGGGGGGGGGTTGGAGGGGGGGAGGGGGAGTACACATGTGTGCCTGTACAGGCATTCAATGCCTGTAATTAATTAATTCATTCATGCGGCATGCACACGTCAAGGACTCCCTCAGCAGCTCCTCTAGGGCAGACACCTGGTGCGGGGGTAGGGGTGCTAGGGGCAGCAGGGGCTTTGATGACTCATGTGTGGGAGACCAGCAGTGCTGCACCATCCGAGGCGGCCTGCTGCTGGATGAAGTAAGGCTTGCACAGCACCCGACTTGCTGGAAAGGTGCCCTACAGGGTAGCCCTACAGTGCTGGAAGGCACCCAACAGTGTAGCCCTCTGAAGTTGCTCCTGTGGTCAACCCACCAGCGCAGCACGACCCAGCCCATAACCCCAACCCCCACCACCCACCTGCAGGGCCCGCACGGTGCTGTCGTAGCAGGACCTGCTGATCTTGATCAGCAGCGCACTACTGCTGCTGCTGCTGCCGCTGCTGCTGCTGCCGTCAGGCCCCTCTGCAGAGGTCTCTGGGGCCACCACCACTGTGGCGGTGCGCACTGCTGAGCACTGCAGCAGGGCCAGCTCCCTGGGTGACACAAGCAACGTGGTCAAGACAGGACACAACACCAGAATGACTGGTGCTTTTCCAAGCACCACGGTGTGGCATGCACTGGAGCCAGCACCTTTACAACTTCTCACACTCGAGATATTTTGTGACTGTCTGTAGGGTTGCATCAGCTGGACTCAATCTGATACTATGCTGAGCATCTCACACCGTAGGGGCCCTACCAAGTGAAGTTGAAGCCACAGATTGCACATGATCAAAGCAGAACTCTGGCAACCAACATAGCCATGCTTGAAGTGAACACCATCGACACAGCAAACTTACTGGAAGAGGAAACTCACCCAAAGCTGTCTCCAGTGCCCAGCGCCCTGATCACAGGGCCATAGCGCGCAGTGTAGCAGCCAGGCCCTGCCACACCCACCCTGCAGGCAGCTCCGCCACCTGGCAGCTGCAGCTCAACACCCTGCTGCTGCTCCTGCCGTGCAGACTCTTGAAAGGACTCCTTTGGGCCTCCAGGGCCCGCCATCTGACAGGAGGACGCGCCAACCCCTGTACTGGCTGTGCTCGTGGCCAGATCAACGCTGTCCAGCAGGCTGCTGTCCATAGAGTCCTCCTGGCCCAGGGCCCCGTCACATGACAGCACATCCATGCTGCTGTCCTGCCAGCCGGCATTGGACAGCCCAGTGGGCTCTGCGGTGACGGTGCGGTCAGTCAGACAGCCGTCGCCTGAAAAGGCGTTAGGGCCGGCATTAGGGCATTTAGTGTGGGTGCTCCTGGGGCTGCGAGCCGTCACGCTGTGTTGCTGCTGCTGCTGCTGCTGCTGCTGCTGGTTGTGGCTCTGCTGGTTGTTGAAGCTGCTGCCCTGGGAGCCACTGAAGCCCTTGCGTGATGCACCAGCCAGCATCCTGCAGGCACAGCAGCACCGCGTGGCCCACATACACCCTGGTGACGATCCAGCCTGAGTTGATCGCTGGCGCCAATAGGACAATGAGTCATGTCACAAAGGGACAGGCTGTCTAGCAATCATCCACATAGTCTGCACCGCCTGCCTGAAAGGGTCTCAGGCTCGGAGCCCGCCCATCCTTGTCAGCACACAGCAGTGTGGTACATGACTCAGCGGATCACCTGCTGCTGACAACACAACCCAGCCCGACACACCTCTTGCTGAGCTCCCGAGTGATCTTGAGGCTGCTGCTCTTGTTCAGCCGCCGCGGCAGGCCCTTCCTCTCAAGGAACTCCGCCACCGCCTGCAGCAGCCCCTCCAGGTTGGCCCGCGCCCCAATCTCTGCCATCAGCGTCCTGCTCACATCCGCAGGGTCCTTCAGAACAGAACAGTACAGTACAGTAAACAGTTACTGTTACAATTACAGTATTTGGCACGGCAAGCCGTGCAACCCGCAAAGTATACTGATTGTGGGAGGGGATCCCAAACCTCAGCACTAGCCAGCAAGCCAAGGGCTCATGAGGATGCCCCGCATGGCCTTCAACCTGTCGTACTCCAGTCTCTCACCTTCACTCCTAGAGCTGCCAGGTGAAGCTTCACAGCCTCCACGGGGTCTGTGGCGGCGGCTGCAGCCGCCAGCAGCTGCGCGGCGGCTGCGGCGGCTGTCCGGGGGTACAGGGGCTCGGCGGGGCGGAGCTTGAATCTTGTGAATCATTCAGACTGATGCCAGGATTGTGTCCAGCAGTGCTGTCAGCTGCGGGTGCGAGCGCGCCGGAGGGGCTGCTTGGGGTGGAGGTGTCGTCGGGGCTGTCGAGGGAGTCGGAGCTGGAGCGGCCTGCTACGACAGTTGCTGCTGCTACAGCCGCCTCGTCAGCGCCAGCAGGGAGTGGTGCCAGGGGGGCTTGTGCTGGGCCTGTGCTGCTGCTGGTGGTGCCGCTGCCAGGGAGCTTGCCGCTGGTGCTGCTGTTGTTGCCAGGGGTGGCAGCTGCAGTGGCGAGGTTGGCGGCGTTGTCACGGGCTGCCTTCCACACCTGCATGCGTACACGTTGCACATGTGCAGTGCCAACCCTTGAAGTCTTCATGAATGTTCTGAGGCAACCTGCTTCAACTTTGGCACTAGCCTGTGATCCAAGGGCTCCCAAATGGGCCCCAGGCCTCAGGCTGCTGGCCTATTCCTGGACTTATCCCCGATCTCTCAGGCGAACACAAAGGCGGTCGATATCACTCGCCAAGGCAGCCATAGCTCGAGGGTATGATTGCTAGGAACCCTCACCTTTGCTGCTGCCTTGCCCGGCATCTCCTTCATATGTTTGATACCCCATCCCCTTATGTCAGGCGTAGAGGCCATCAAAATCACTTGCTAAGCCAGGGCCTGAGTGCCCAGAGCCCTCCTCACCTTTGCTGCTGCCTTGCCCAGCATCTCCTCCATGGCTGCGTAGGCCTTGCTGTCGGCCGCCTCCTCCTCTGCCACAGCTGCCTGTGCATGGTGCTGCACAGCCTGCTCACGCACCTACACAGACACCATATCAGCGTACTGCTTAGTAAGTATGCAAGCGTAATAACATGCGTCATGAACAGGGTGACCAGAGCATGTGGCTCCTGTGGGGCCTGCGCCAACGAGTAAGATTAGCAGAGAGTACTCGGCTAATCTGAAAAGATTTGAGTGAGTGCACTGAGCACAGAGAGGCACGTAGTCAAACACTGTCATAAACCTAATACCTTCAACCAACAGGACACTAGATCTAGTGAACCAACAGGATGAGCCAGTTTCTACTGGCTACAGTATCCTTCTTCGCTATCAATTTTTCGTGTCCAAACACCCGCCCATCCCAACCCCGGGGGTGGCTCTCCTGTTAGTGTGTGAACAGCCTGGCAGTCCCAAAACCCTGGTGAAAAGGGGTTTGTATGCAGACTGCCACGTCCACAGACATTTTATCGAGGTGAAATGTGGATGTGGCAACATGAGGTGACTCATGCTACATAAAAGCATTAAAACCCTTTCTGTTCACTAGGGATACATGTGTGGCCTCACTGCCCATCGGTAGTGCAGGTTGAGCTGCCTTTTGCAGTGACTGGGGCAGTTCACACACTAACATTCCTAGCCAAATTTATAAAACAGAGCAATGATGAGAAGTGGGCCGCAATACATATCCCCTCTGGGGAGAATTCAACAGCCACCATGGCTGAGCACTACGGCACCCGGATCTGAGCTCAGTGCACGTTGCATTCAAATGCCCACACGTTACTAGGGGGTCAAGTTCGGCAATTGCTTGCCCGCTTGAGCAAGCTGTAGGGCCGTTGAGCAGTCGCTGTCAGGCAGCTATCTGCCTGACAGTGTGGCAAGCGCGCAAGCGGGGGTAAGGGCTTTTACCTCTCTTCCAAACATCCTGCACCCAACCCCCATCCGGCCTGCCTGGGGTTCATCACATCTCTGCATCTCTGAGCTACTGTGGGCACTATCTTCACCCGCACTCAGTGCAAGTTGCAGTGCAGCTACACACAACTGTCACAGTTGTGGCGCTGCGGCATCGACCTGCCACATGTACGCGCCAGCTGTGCAGATATGACAAGCCCCGCACCCACCTGTTGGCGCCACTTGCTCGCGAAGACAGCCGCCAGGGGCGTCATGCCTCCCTCCAGGCCCCAGTGTGGGTCAGAGGCTGTGGCAGCTGAGCTGGCATCTGCCATGAACTTGGCCGTCCAGTACAGGCCGTCCCGCTCCACCAGACTGCCCTGGCCCTTGCTGCTGCCCTTGTCCTGAACCACAGGGGTGGAACTTGAAGCCTCCTGCAGTACATGAAAATACACAACATGCTTGAAGCTGTGTTGCTAGGTATGCCAGCACATGGTGAGAAATCAATTTCATACGGTATGAACTGGTCCAGTGATTGAGCTTCCGAAGTCCTATGAGACAGCTGATGCAAAACATGGCTGCCGCAAGCTTGCAGCTAGGCAGGGCCAAGACTCTAGAGCAGGTGCATGCAGTAACCAGTGCTGGTGTGAACAGTAGCAGTGGCCTACGCATTGCATCGGCGGGAGCCAGGCGGCCTGCGCAAGCAGGATGTGTCTCCAAGACTGAGTCAGCCCCTCACCTGCAGCCTCTCGGCCTGCAGCGCTGTCCTCACAGCATCCAGCCTGCCCTGCTCCTTTGCAGTAAACGCAGCCCCCTCCCAAGTTGTGCGCCGACTGCCCTTCAGCTGCCCATGCAGGCCTGACAGCCCGCTGCTGCTGCCGCTGCCGTTGCAGCCATCACAGCTGCCTGACGGACCCGCACATGCAGCATCTGCGGTCGCCCTCATCTGCCGCACGCCTGGTAGTCACACAGAGAGCATACATGAGGTGCTGTGGCTGTAGCACGTGCTGCTGTGAAGCGCGACGCGGTCATGCCTGCCATTTCGGGTAATCTCTGGCGGCTGATCTCGACCGCCCCCACACCTTGCCTGAGAGACTGCGGTACGACAAGTTGAAGGCCCTGTGGGCACCTTCATGAGCCCTTGGCTCGCTGGCTAGTGCCGAGGTTGGGACCCTGTCCCTAATTACGGTAGTGTACTGTACTGTATTCCATGGTAGTATGGCACCTAAGAGTCAGGCCAAGGACACAAACGCGTGTTGAGGGTGCAAACACACCTGTAGGTTGTCCGCCTGGTCCGACCTGAGTCGCTGCTGCAGGACCCCCTCCTGATGCACCAGAAGCTGACCCCAGGGGCGGTGCTGGCATGTCCTGCAGGTTCTGTCCTGCAGCTGTGCTGGCCTGCAGAGGCCTCGCCCTGACTTGCAGAGAGCCCGACACCACGACATACATCGCGTCCCCCTTGTCGTCTTCTTCGAACACTACTGCTCCTGCAGGCAGCTGCACCCCCTGGCAGGCCTTGGCCAGGCGGGACCTGACAGGCTGTGGCATGCACTTGAACGCCTGCGCACCATGCACACAACCCATGAGCTGTTGATCAGCACAACCATGTGGCTGCATGCATGCAGCTTGTGTTGTAAAAACAAAATATGCCTTTGCAGCATGCAGCATATGCCTTTGCAGCATGCAGTTCAGCTTGGCAAGCTGTCTGCATGCAGCTTGTGTTGTTGTACTGCCTGCATAGTGTGTACATGCATGGCATATATATGCATGGCATATGAGCCATGTACGTGCATGAGCTGACTGTCATCACCTTTGGAAATCCGGCTGCTGACATTACCGTAGCGATATGCACAGACTCCCCGCATAATGCACCCTAAGGATTCTGCTGTCGTTCATCAAAGTCATGGACATAAGTATGCATGAAACTGTTCAAGTTGTGGCAGCATCTGCAGGCAAAGCGACGCTCTGAACTTGATTCTTCCTGCAAGCTGCTGCTGCACTGCTCCTTCAACACCGCACCACCATCAACAGCTTCGCAGCCAGCAGGCGTCGCGCCAGCGCCTCTCACCTCAAGCCCCGAAAACAGCTCCGCAAGGGTCTCCACTTCCTCAGCGCTGCGCGTCCTGCCCCCAACCCGCAGGATCGGCCTGCATGCTGCCGCCAGCACCGCCTGCAGTGCTGCTGCTGCCAGGGCCTCCCCCTCCTGCGCCTGCTGCTGCAGCCTGTTGAAGCAGGCCCTATCCAGCACCAGCAGCATGCAGCCCTCGTCTCCTGCAACCACACTCACTGGCCGCTGCTGTGCTGGGTTGACCAGCGCTGCTTCGCCAAAGCTGTCACCCCTGCTGAGCCAGCCCAGCTGTGTTGACTCTGCAGCACGCAGGAAAGCAGGCAGCAAGTCCAGAGGCTTGTTTGCTGCAAGTTGCTTGCAGCCTAGGTGCCAGCTGCAATATTATAGGAGGTGTGCATGTGCACAGCAGCGCATCTATTTGATACACTGCTGGCCACTGCTAGATTCTACAAGTGGCCGGCAAGGCAAGTGCTGCCTGGGGACCATCTCAAGCTGAGAAGATGCTGCAGTGGCCAAGCATGGCTTGAGGCCAGCACACGCCAATGCACTGTGCCTGCCTCGCTGAGCACTGCATAGCATGTGCGCATGAACATGCAGCTGCACATGCAGCCATGCAGTGCTTGCCGAACCACATGCGGAACACGCACCTGCCAGCTGCTGCTGCACCATCTGCTCCACAGTCACCCTCCTGCTGCCAACAGCACGGCCTGTCACAGCCCCTGAGACAGTTGTAGACACCCTCCTGCTGCCTGCCACGCTGCTGCCTGCTGCTGTTCCCGCCAAGGTCAGCACAGCTTTTCCTGCAGCATGCAGCTGTCCTGCAGGTCCCCCCAGCTCTACTGTGCCTCTCCTTGAGTTTCCTTGCTGTGCTGGAAGTGCGGCAGTGCCTGTGCTGGGACCCACTGCACCTGTTGCTAGGGCAAACTGCTGCGTCTGCATCTCAAGTGTTGCTCTGTGAGATACTGGGTGGCTTTGGGTGCCGTGCCTGCTGCTGCTTCCACTGCTGCTGGTGCTGGCGCCTGCTGCTGCCGAAGAACCAGATGCATGGCTGGTGCTGGCGTCTGCATGCTTCAGCACGGAGCAGTAGCCCTTGACGACGACATACCTGTACAGCAAACAAAAGAGTACACAACAACAGCAGTGCTACTACTAAGCTTTGAGATGTACTAGTTGTTGAAGGGGCTGCTGCATGGGCTGCTGCCTGCTGTTCCGCAACAGCGGTACAGCATCTGGGGTTGCCGCAGGAGCGAGCCACTGCAGTTGCCTGAGAGCGGCTGTGAAAGGTCTTCCCTGCGTGCCACCAACCTCCCTAGTTCCTGCTACTGTTCCGGCTTACATGCAATCCCCGACCTGGCCTTGGGTGTAGATGGGTTGCAAGGCGTCCACCCATAGGTACCCTGCGAGGGAGACACCACAAAGGGCTTGTCAAACTTTCAAGGTCAACTTTGCCTGACTGACAGCATGCACAACACATGCAGGATTCTGCTGAGACACAACCTGGACAGCTCTGCAATAGTGCTTATGCCTGCTTGCTGTAGGGCTCACCAACGCGGCTGCACAGCTGCTGCACCACATCCTGCCGCATGCTGGGTCCAAAAAAGGGACCGCAGTTGGCGATGAGCCATGATGCCAGAAGCTCCACATCTGCATCTAACCGATCGAAGCTCCTGCATTTGGTTTAGAAGCACAAGTTGTGTGTCTGGGTGGCAGGGGAGGGCAAGCGCACACAGGTGCTGCAACAGCAGTAGGAGATGCAACACAGGATGCCGGCTGATATGCCAGCCCAAGCTGCTAGACCATGCACCTTCAGGGGATCCCATAACCTAGTTTCAGCATGTGGCATCTTCAAACACAGTGTCAGCTCGGACCATCTGTTCAGACAGTAGTACTAGTTTTGAGCAGCATACCTCTTTGCGAGAACAGCTAGGGCAGCCGACTCGTCCTCCATTTCGAAAGCTGCTGAAAAGAAACGTTATGATCTCAATACTGCATCACATCCTCAGTCTGTGTATGTGTGCACAGCCACTACATGTACTTGTACAGCTGAGCTGATCGTTGATCACGACATGTTGCGCGTAGCGCAACGTATCAACAAAATAATTTGAAAGTGAACATCGCAGCATTGGCATCATGGAGCTCCCATCACGTGGTTAGTCACTGGTGTTTGTGTGAGTGAGTGATGCAGCAGATGTGGCACTCACATTACAAAGTACCACATAGGTAGCAAAATTGACATTTGAAACTCCAGCAGGTTTCAAGGCAGCCACCCCCTGGCTGATCAGCCTGTGCATGAACTCCCATGGCCACACCGGCACATGATCAAGTGCATTCCCTACAAATGCGACACCCACGATACAAGCCCCCTAAACAGACAAAGCAATACAGTTCTATGACACACATTTCTGCTGCTGTGTGCAACCCAGCGGTGGTTGCAAGATGTCTGTACACCAATGTCACATAGCAATGCATGATGAATTCGCACCCCAGATGGACAGTCCCTGCATCACAATCCTCACACAGATGTCCTCCCAAACACATCAAACACCCCTCATACCCTCACATCAACCCCTCTCAGTTCACAATTGGTGAACTGGTACCCGAGAGCGACTGGATATCCATAATCCGCTTGATGCCAGGACACACCTGCGAAGCACGCCTGATCGCTGCTTCATCATACCCAGGAGGCAGCAGCTGGTACCCCCCAAAACCAGGCACACCCACATTCAGCACAGCAGAGGGGTCCGGATTATTGCCGGCCAGCCCCCCTGCAGGAGGCCACACCAGACCAACACCCGAAGGCCCTTGTCCCTGAAACTCTGCCGCAAAGGGTTGCGGCACAGGTGGATCCCCAGGCGATACTGTGCCAGGTGGCCTCTGGTAGGTGCGGGAGGGGTTTATCCACTGTGAGATGCCCCTCTGCACGCTACCTAGCGGGTTGGCAAACGCAACATTGAAGCCGGTCCCCACACTGCCAGAAACATCCACAGACCTTCCCACAGTAGAACCGGCACCACTAGTGACCCCAGCACCACTGGGGACACCACTAGTGACACCAGAACCAGCAGCAGGCACAGTGACTGCAGTCCCAGCAGTGCTGCCGCTGCCTGCAGCAGTACCTCCCACACCCACTCCTGCTGCTACCTGCTGCCCTTGGTAGACACCCATGCCTGCTGCTGGTGTGGCAGCGCTCATGCCGCCTACTGCTGCACCACCAAGGGCGCCGACAGAGCTGCCAAGTGATGTTGTGATGCCACCTCCTGCTGCTGTGGTGCCACCTAGCCCCACACCACCTGCCTTTCCAGCTTCAAGAAGTAAAGGACCCAGGCTGCCAGCACCACCACCCCAGCCTACTGCTGCCTGCTGCTGCTGCGGTGTGGCCATGCCGTACTGCTGTGCGGTGGCAGTGGTGTATTGCTGCTGTGGCATCGCGCTGCCGTACTGCTGTGCTGTGGCAGCAGCGTACTGCTGCGGTGCGGCCACGCCGTACTGCTGTTGCATAGCAGGAGTGTACTGCTGTGGCATGGCAGTGGCGTATTGCTGTTGCACACCAGCAGCGTACTGCTGTTGCACACCAGCAGCATACTGCTGCTGGGGCATTCCAGTGGGGGCATACTGCTGCTGAGTCATCCCAGCGGCAGAGTACTGCTGCATCTCCATCTCAGGCATCGCAGCTGCATACTGCAGACCGCTGCTGGCATCAACAGCACCCCAGCCATCAGACCCAGGCACCAGCATACCATCTCCAGCAATGCCCACTGCACTGCTGCTGTCGCCCGCCTGCCTCCTGCCCTTGAACAGCTTGTTGAGCCTTGGGAGCCAGCCAAGCAAGCTCCTGCGCGTGCCCACAAGCTCTTCGTCTGCATAGCTGGAAAGGACCTGCCGGTGCCAGGAGGGTCCCTCAAGACCACCTTGCTGCTGTTGCTGCTGCTGGAGTGTTGGCACCTGCCGAGCTCGCTGCTGCCTTGCTGCTGTCTGTTGCACGGTTGCCTGCTGCTGCACCATCTTGGCCTTGCCTTGGCTGCCTTGGCCAGCAACAGGATGTGTGCTGCGCTGCTGCTGCTGCTGCTGCTGTTGGATGGTTGCACCATGTTGATATGCACTGCCGCTCTCCAAGCGCAACGCTTGCTGTTGAGTGCGCTGCTGCTGCTGCTGCTGCTGCTGCTGCTGCTGTGGTGACGGAGGTTGCTGCTGCTGCTGCTGACCGTGGTTGGCCTGAGCTGGCCCTTGCTGCTGCACACCTGTAGGAGCTTTGTAAGCCCTGCCAGCCGTGCCGGCCCTGCGAGCATACACAGGCCTGCCCTCTGCTGTATACCCCTGCAGCACATACTGCCCTACAACGCTGGGGACACTCTTGTCACCCCCTACTGGGGCCCCAGCACCTGCTCCAACAGCACCTCCCTTCGGTGCTACAGGCCCTGCGCCCCTCCCTACAGCGGCCTTCAAAGCAGTTGCATCATACTCAAAGATACGAGAGGTGTCACCTGTGCTGGCGGGGGTGTCTCCTGCACCTGGCTCTGCTGTGTCCCCAGGCTCTTCGTCACCCCCTGCTGGTCCCCCACCACTGCTGCCGCCTGGTGTGCTGCCAGTGCTAACTCCTACTGCAGGCTGAGGGAGGGTGACCGCGCGGCCAGCACCATCGATAATGATTGGTGCGTCTCCGGTGCCGTCCGTGTCCTCTGTGATATTAGGGGGTGGGAAGCCTTTGAGATTGGACGGGAAAGGAACTGCCTTAGGCGCTGTCCAGCCAGGGATGCTGTCGTTTAATGGATCTACGGTCTCCAGGGTACCCTCGTCCGTCAGCTTGGCTTCGTTTATCCCATTGCCGACGCCTGAAGCAGCGCCTGAAACCAGGGGTATCTGTAACAGGGCGGCTGTCGCAGGCGGTACTGTGAAGGTCCAGCCTGTGGTGCGTATGTTGTAGATGTGCGGCCTTATGATGTCTGGTTTGAAGGTGCCATTCATCCGCCCATCCTCTGCAGCAAGACAACAGTACACAGCACACAGCACACAGCACAACAGATGCTTCCATGGGTCAGGGACGCACATAACAGGCTGCATCTATAAAGAGTCACATGCAGCTGTGGCCACTGCGCCTGCTGGTGCGGCAATGCTGCCTTGCCTGGCACTATGATATCTTTGTGCGCGAAGCACCTAGTACAGGGAGACAGCTGAAGCACACACAGCAGAGAGCTCACACTGATGGGTACTCACTTTGACCTTGGTAGGTCTGGCCGGCCAGCGTCACCCCTTCATATGCTGTCATATTGCCGTTCGGCCCCTGGAGCAGATGCAGAGCCGCTCCGGCAGTGGACATCCCAGGAAGGGTCGCGGTCACGTTGCAAGTGATGTTCGGGTTGGCGTTCGCGGCCACCACGCTGATCATGCCGGCGTGCGGCACCAGCAACGCATACGTGAAGAACAACTCCCGGCACTCGCTGACGACCACATCGCTGCTGAAGTTGAGGAAGATGGCCGGCCCGTTGTTGCCGAAAGCGCGGCTGAACATGACGTAACCGTAAAAAGGAACCCGCACCCGGGGATAGGGCGTTCCAAGTTCGTCAAACTCGATGTCCATTCCGACATATGCCGGTGCGTCTCCTTTCGTTTGATCGGGGCTGACGTCCCGGTAGGCATCTTCCTCGTACTTCTTCGGCCGTCGGAGGCCAGCAGACCCCCAGTGGAAGTTGATGCCGCTGGCACCAGCCTGAGCGAACTCCATCGCCGTCACCAGCGTCCATATGGCAGCGCCGATGGTATTGGAGAAGTTTGACTGGCCCCCGTCCGGCACCGAGTTTGCCTCCGAAATGCGCAGCGTGATGTTCGACAGCCGCGCTTCCTTGATGAACTCCTTTACGATTGCGATCAGGGCGCGAGGAGGTTGGCTGCCTGGGATGGTTGACGTCAGTTTGTTGAAGAGCTCCGGGAATGTGGTTTCCCTGTTGGGGCCATAGTAATGGAAGGTGGCCTCGCCGAGGAAGCACCTGGACAAAGCACAGCACAGCATAGCACAGCAGAGTTGAGCCTGAAACGCACCATATCTGTTCCCAAACCACTGCCTTGATGCCACAAAGTAGTGCAGACACCCATGTCGGATGCAACCCTGGCGGCACAATGCTGACCTTTTGGCAGCACAGGTCATGTGAGGCAGCACAAGAACATGCGATTGACGACAAACGCACATGCTCAGGAGCCAGCCACTCACTGGTTGCTGTTGATGAGGAAGCTTTTGAATGCGTTGATGTCCGCATTGAAGCTTGACCAGGCCGGCCCCGACATCATCCGCCTGTTGAACCCTGGAGGGCCCCAGTAAGGCCACCCCCACGCTGCCTGGTACTCCTGGGTCAGCCCTCCACAGCCAGTGATACCCTCGGCCGACATTTTGAAGTACGCGTTGTAGTTGTCCACCCCTGTCGCAAACACCTCGGTAGTGTTCCTAAAGCAGTAGCTCTGCGGCTTGTACGGCAAGTACGGCTCAGCCCCCTCCCTGTACAGCGCATACCCAGGGTTGTACCTGTCGGAGGGAACGTCCATCGTCCCAACAAGCTGGTACCCCGGCGGGTTCATCTGTACGGGGGTGCAGACTGCAGGGCTTTCGATGCGTTGGAAGCCCCCGATCTTGGTCGGCCACTGGTCCGGCTCGTTGCCGAGTTCGTAGCTGTGGACTGCAAAGGGGTAGTCTTTGAACCAGCCGTCAATGTAGTTCTTCATGTGCAGGGCTTGCTCTGGTGCCTTCATGTAGAGTGGGAGGCCGATGATGAAGCGCATGCCTAGGCTGCAGTGCAACCTGACGAGGCCACGCATAAATGCGGCCTCGGGGAGCTGCAGATTGAAGGTAAGGGTGGTGGTGGTGGTGGGGTGGAAGACAGCAAGTGTGGCGGGTGAGTGGGTGGGTGGGGGCAAGGCAAACGTCGGGCCGCTTGAATGATTGGATGCCTAGGCTGCTGTGCAAGCTGACCAGGTCATGTATTCATGCGTGGCCCCTCTGGGAGCTGCCGGCAGCATTTGGAGGGTGTCGCGGGACAGGGGGACACAGCGCAGGGAGATGGAGGGGGCGGGGACTGGGTGGGGGAGGGGGTGGGGACTTGGGGTTGTTCACCACGGATATTCACCATGTCCAGTCACGCCGCGTGCGGCAGTTGAAGGAGCAGGATTTGGGAGGTGTACGTGAAAAGCTGGTCACCTGAGCTTTTCAGCGGCAGCAGGTCACTGGAGCCTCCAGGATGAACCCAAAACTGACACCCTTAGCGCTTCTGTGCATTTGATACGGGGGCTGAGCTACATGTGCTGCTTCACCGAACTTGTGGTTTTGATTGCCAGCTCACCTTAGTGAGCCCCTCCTGACTAGCACCACCGATGCGCAGGATGGGCGAGGGACCCAGCTGCGAGAACACCCTCTCGAACGCTTCCAAGTTCTCGTCGAAAAACACAAAAGGCGTCCACTCTCGCGAGATCCCGATAAATGACGGCGGCACGGCTTGGAGGAATGCGTCCGGCTGGATATCCAAGGTCAGCTGTCCCTGCCTGGGTTTTGGCGGAGGCGAGGGCGGTGGCGGGGATAGCGGGGGCGGCTCTGGCGCGGGCGGCATGAAGGGGTTGTTTATCTTGCTGTTCCTCCCAAAATCAATGGAGAGACCGTAGGGGTCGTTTGGATCCAACTTGAACTCATTCCGGTTGCCCGTGGTGCCGCTGGAGGGCGCTTCAACCTCCTGCTGCTGCTGTTGCGCACCATTGCTGCCATTGCTGCCGCTGTTGTCACTCCCAACATTGGCATCTGCATCTGCGTCGATGCCAGGCTGGCTGCCAGTTGTGCTGCCGTCCCCATCACCGACTGTGATGTCGACTACAGGTGTGCCGTCGCCGTTGCTGCTGCTGCTGCTGCTGCTGGCGCCAGGCTGGTCTTCTATAGACTCTCCAGGGATGACTTCTTCGTATTCATAGTTGTCTTCTGCGGCTGCTGGAGTGTCACTTGGAGGCTGTGGTTCTGCTGTCTGCATGAGGCTTGCACGCACCGGCTGCTGCTTGACCTGCTGCTGCTTACTACGAGGCTGGGCATATTGTTGCTGTTGCCGCCTCTGGTTCAACTGATGTTGCTGTTGCTGCTGCGGCTGAAGTTGCCGTGACAGCCGCTGCTGCTGCTGCTGCTGCTGTGGAATGCCTGCAAGCCGCATGTTGGAAGCAGGCCAAGGTGCGCCCACGCCCGCTCCCTGAGGCTGTAACTGCTGCTGCTGCTGCTGCTGCTGTACAAGCAGTTGCTGCTGTGCATCTGCGGGCAGGGCCTGCCAAGTCTGCGCAGACAGTTGCTGCTGCTGCATGTACTGCAGTTGCTCATGCGTGAGCGCCTGTTGTGTGCCTGGAGCTTGTTGCAGTGGGGGCTGCACCTGTAGGGTCTCCTGCTGCAGCTGCAACTGTTGCTGCTGCTGCAGCAGCTGCATCTGTTGCTGCTGTGCTAGGTCTGGCTGATACAGCTGGCCCTGCTCCAGCTGGTAGTGTGGCAGTGTGGGCTGCTGCTGCTGCTGCAACAAGGGCTGCTGCTGCTGCTGCTGCACTTGCAGTGCTGGAATCGCAGGCAGCTGCAACAACTGCCCCTGCTCCAGCTGGTACTGCTGCTGCTGTATCACCTGCTGCTGCTGCTGCTGCTGCTGCTGTGGCAGCTTCAGCTCCTCTAGTTGTCCAGGGTACTGCTCCTGCAGCAGGTGTGGTTGCAGCATCAGCTGGTGAAGGGCCTGTGGTAATGATGGCTGCCCCTGACCCGCTGGCGCCTGGGGAGGCTGCTCCTGCTGCTGCTGCTGCTGCTGCTGTGGCTGCTGTGCGCCTTGTGGTTGATTCGGCTTCTGCTGCTGTGCCAGATGCTGCCATTGCTTCCACTGCTGCTGCAGCTGCTGTGCTGTTGATGGCTGCATGATGCCTTCCTGCTGCAGCAGCATGTTTACTGCTGACTCCTCAGGCCCTGCACAAGCAGCGGCAACACACGTACACATCCACACATATTGCTGCTGTGTAACCATCGGTCAGTGGTGCAATCATAAGGACCAGCTGCAGCAGTGTGTTTGTTGCTTCTGCTGCAGCTCCTGCTGCTGCTGCTGCTGGTGCTGCTGGTGCCCAGAAGGCAAGGGCTGCAGGTTGTGCTCTACATGCAGCAGTGCTGGCGTGAGCACCATGGTATGCTTGCTTGGATACTGTCAACTGTTCTTGCAGGAAGAGTTTCACTATAACGCATCCTACAGACTGTCAAGCCTGTGGTCTGACTGATAGCAGCTGCAAGCACGACTGCTGCATGTCGCTGGCTAGCTGACACCCGTCGCCGTCTCAGCATGCATCCCCTTGATCACCACCATCCACCCCACCCTCCCTCTACTCTCCACGACCAGCACGTGATGCCGGTAGCAGCAGCAGCAGCAGCAGCCCTACCTTCAGCAACATACTGCTTTCCCACACACATGCTGAGCCACCAGGAGCTTGCACACATGCTGATCCAGGCCTGCTATCAGCAAGTACTGCTCACCCAAGAACATGCTGAGCCAGCCCTACTACCAGCGCCTGTTGCTTACCTACACACATGCTGAGCCAGCAGGCACCCAGCCCTCCTGAGTCCAGCTCACAGGGGGTGTTGGCAGCTGCTGGGGTACACGAGGAGCCAGGCTGCCCAGAATTCATGTCTGACATGAGGCATGGGGCTGTCACGTTTGCACATTGGTCTGCAGCAGCAGCAGCAGCAAGGCACCCAACACACGGAGTGTCAACCAAACATGCTGCTGATGTAAATGCTGTCCTAAGACAACTATAAGCTGATGTTTAGATATATCAGTTGAGGCAAACAGCTTCGTGAAAGGGGACGGCCTAGATGGCAGGCTGGCCATGCTGTGGCACCTACATGACTCCTTGAAGTGCTTGGACCACCTGACTGCACTGGTCCACTTGCTTATGGAGGAAGAAGCATCGACGTAGTCCAAACATGCATGTTTATGCTCAACGTTACGCAGAGCATCGCAGAATGGGTGCCCCAAGTTCTCCGCGCTCGCCCTGGGCGGGAGGACTGACACAAACACCAACAGCAAGGCGGTGCAGGCAACCACAGCCTTCATTGGCATATTTGACAGCTTTCATAATACCAGTCCTTGAAACAGACAGCCTGTGTGCAGCACCATAACTGCTGTAACACGCTTGCAGCGCAGCGTGGTTGCATAACACCCAGTCACATACCGCCAGTTTGCTTGCAAAACACTGATAGGGTTGGTCAATCGAGCCTGCCCAGCACAATTTCATACCAAGACCTGAGCCCTGCATGTTTGCCAGAGCTGTCCAGGACCGTATGGCAGGAGAGGAGATGGGTTGAGAGAGATTCGTATTACCGTTTGCAGCTCAAAGAAGACACCTCTCGGCCAAGTCAAGTGGGCAGCACCTGGTGGTCACCAGGAACCCGTGCCTATCAGCAGCACGCTGCGATCATCATTTGCGGTAAGTTCAGAGTCTTTCTGGTGTGTTACAGGCTTTGAATGGAACTGTGATCCGCACACGAGGTATGTGTGTGCACCGATCAGGGGTGACGCGATTCAGGGGTGGGCTCCGGTATCCCCTTGCTTATGTCGCAGTATCGAGTTCTGGATCTCGTTCGATCCTGCTTTGGTGGCCAGGCGACCACCTGTTGATGAACTGCTGTTCGGAAGCAGCACCTGTGACACAGTCACTCCCCTATGCCTGATCATCAACAGGAGCGGAATATGAGGGGTATATGATGATTTGCTTCAATCTGAAGCATCTCTGGTCCAAAATCCGTCCCGCTGGGCGGTATGCAGCACTGCACCCAACCAGCTTGCTGTCTGGGGGGTGTGAAAGTGTCAAACCTGTGCTGCATCTTCTGCTGCTGCCACAGGTGGTGTTTGATTGAAAGCAGTGCAGCAGCATGGAAGTAACAGCTGCTGCTGCGGACAGCAGCAGTAGCGCTACACCTTTCAAACAGGCAGCAGCTGAGGCAGTGGCGGATCGCGCCACCAGCCCAGTTGGCGTGCCCACCACCCGCGCAGTGTCTCAGCCTGGCAGCAAGAAGCAGAAGTCAAACGTGAACACCATGGTTCATCCACCAGGTGGGCTCTTTCAGCTGCGCGCCTCCCTCAATCACAGGGTGGCAGCGGGCAGTCTGGCCTACAGCAAATTGTACAGAGAGCAAGTGCTCTCTACATACACAATCACAGCCACCACCACCCCTGGCTCCCCTAGAGTATTGGGACACTCTGAAAGTGGCTTCTTTCAGCTGCTCGCCTCCCTGCCTCACGCAACGGGCACTGTCAATCCCACCAGTCTTGAAGCATTCTTTTTAGGCAGTGTGTTTTGGCAGATAGCAGTCTGGCCGACGCTGCACAATCCACAGCGAGCACCACCCCTGCCCCCCTGAAGTGTTGTCACACTTCGAAAAATCGTGCAGCCAGCTTTGCCTTGAGCAATCTGCAGTTGCCTTCATGCTTGCCACGGTCAGCAGCACGTCTGTTGTGTGACACCTGGAGACGGCCCCCGCCAGCACAGTGCACAGCGCATACAAACGAGTGCACAGCGCATACAAACGAAACTTGTTGACCAGCAAACGACCGGGGAATACGTGCCACACAGTCAACAGGCGCTGTGGAGCACGGGCAAGGCAGACCGGTTTCGACCCCAGCCACGGGGTCTCATTAGTGCCCTGCACAGCGCATGTATGTGGGGCCAGCACTCCGTCAGCTGCGCTCTACATGGTTTGACATTGGGCTTCCCAGTGACACCAGCTGCACCAGGGCGCTACCACTCGCTATGCCCCCCCCCCCCCCCCTCCAATGCACACACTTGCTCACATGCCCACGTGCTCATCATTTGCTGCCCCAGAGAGCGCCACATCTTTGTTGACCCCATGAGCTGAAGATGGCCCTTGGCCCATGTGTCTGTACACAGCGTCCACATTCCCTCACTTGCTCGCCCCCTGTTCACCCCGTGACCCATGTGCCCCTCACCCTGCCCCCCTCCCCTACCCTGCCCCCCTCCCCCCCTCCACTCCCCCCCCCCCCCCCCACCACACACAGAGCGCCACATCTCTGTTGACCCCCATGAGCTGAAGATGGCTATCAAGAACAGGCTGGAGCTGGATGACAGGGTGCACTTTGAGGAGCTGACAAAGCTCATGGAGGGAGTGGCAAACTTTGACTTCTATGACCTCAAGACACGGTGAGTGTTGGGGAGAGAAAAAAAGGTCGCGGAGAGGGGGGGGGGTGGGAGGTGGAAGGGGGGGCGAGGTGCATGAGAGAGGGAGGGGGTCGGAAGTACGGATGTGGAGGTTGGAGCGAGGGCAGGAGGGCAGCTGTGACTGACTAACTTTGACTCCTATGACCTCAAGACGCGGTGAGGGAGCTCTGGTCAAGCGGGAGAGAGCGGGGGAGGGGGGGATTGGAGGGGGGCAGGCAGACGGAGGGAGATGGACGCAGGGGTGTGGAGGACGGAGCGAGGGCGGAAGGCTGTGACCAACAAACTGGTGACTTCTATGACCTCAAGACGCGGTGAGGGAGCTCTCGCCAAGGGGGAGAGCTGGGGGGGGGGGCAGTGGAGGGGGCCAGGGAGACGGAGCGCTGTTGTTCTGGCGGCTTGGTTTGCGATCCTGCATACATTGCATGCACCAGGTATTATGGTGTGCTGGCTGTGCTGGGCTGTGCTCAAAGCCGACCATCAATGGTGTTTTTCCAGTGGTGTTGTGTTCCGCGTCCTTATGCTGTCCTCCTGATGTTGTTGATGCCCCTGCAGGATGCGCACCAACTTCCTGCCCTTCTCCTGTGGTGCGCGCAACGACATCTACCTGCAGCGCACCAGCAAGGCACTGCCTGCAACAGACACACTCGACAAGAAGGAGGATGAGTTCATAGCAGGTGCGCTTGTTGGCTGTATGATATGCGGTGCTGGCTTCGTTGGTACAGACACTTGGGGAGGTTCCAGCGACTTATGGGCGCCAGTCAGCAGGCGCAAGTGTATGTATCTTCGCGAATGTTTGGGTGGTGCATGTTTGTCACAACAGACTGGTCTTCGTCTTGGTTAGATCAAGATGGGGGTAGGGGACTGGGCTGGAGCACGCTAGGCAGACAGTGGGAGGGTTCGGGGGGGGGGGGGGAGCTTGACGTTGCATGATTGTGTGCAGGCGGTAGTAGCAGCAAGTGAGTGCAAAGTGCCCACAAAGCAATGCCAAATGTTTTTCCGATGACGGGAGTCCCATTTGTAGTGTAAATGCAGTGCAGGGCGCATGCTGTGCTGCGTCATGCTGTGCCGATTCTGTTGTGCTGACCTGTATGGCGTGTGCGTGATTGTTGTCCTGCAGACGTGTATGAGGTGCTTGCTGCCTCACACTACACCCTGCTGACAAAGGAGGAGTGGGACCTGGCAACCAGCGAGAACTTCAACCTGAACTTGCCCATGGAGGTGCGCCACGGGCGAGGAAGGGGCGGGGGGGGGGGTCCAGCACTGGGGGGCGGGGGGGGGGGGGGGGTCAGCACTGGGGGGCGGGGGGGGGGGGGGGGGTCAGCACTGGGGGGCGGGGGGGGGGGGGTCAGCACTGGGGGGGGGGGGGGGGGGTCCAGCACTGGGGGGCGGGGGCGGGGGGGTCAGCACTGGGGGGCGGGGGGGGGGGGGGGTCAGCACTGGGGGGCGGGGGGGGGGGGGGGTCAGCACTGGGGGGCGGGGGGGGGGGGGGGGGTCAGCACTGGGGGGCGGGGGGGGGGGGGGTCAGCACTGGGGGGCGGGGGGGGGGGGGGGTCAGCACTGGGGGGGCGGGGGGGGGGGGGGGGGTGTCAGCACTGGGGGGCGGGGGGGGGGGGGGGGTCCAGCACTGGGGGGCGGGGGAGGGAGGGAGGGAGATACTGCTCCAATGCTGCTGTCTGCTGGTGGGGTTTGCGTGTGTATCTTGACTCGTGTCACAAGAAAGTGTATGTTCTACATGCACTGGTTGTGTGTGGACAAGGGGCAGGGTGTACCCCTCCCATGTGAAAGCTGCCTCTGGGCAACTGTAGGCATTTGGTGTATCTTATGCATGTACCCTATGTGTCGCACACAATCCATTCCAAACATATGTACCCTCTAACTTACTGCGGCTCCACCCCCCCCCTCTTACAACCTCTCCATCTCCCCCCTTCGACCTGTCCATATGGCTGCAACCCCCCTGCGACCTGTCCATGTTCATAAACCCTAAACCTCAAACCCTAAACTCCTGCTGTTGATGACAGGTCAACTGGGAGTACATGAACAAAGACCTGCTGGAGAAGTTCTGGAAGAGCAGCAACTCACGCCGCACACTCAGGAAGACACTGCCCGACTGCATGGCGGTACGTCACATGACACAACAACCTGCAGGACTGACAGTTGACTGTGCAATCATGCAGTAGTTATATAGTCTTGCCCAGTGGCATGTGCTCAGCATGCACGCTCAGCACACATGCAGCAGCTGTACAGGCACTAAATGGATTATGCATGCATACATGCATGCATGCATGATGGGTTAGCGCACATGAACTCACATCAAAGCATGTGACAGCTTGGAAGACTTTGGAAGACGAAAAAAGGCGGGAAAGCTGCATGTGTGTTTTGTGCGCTCGCTTATTGTAGCAGCAGAGCACAGCCTGCGCACCGTCTGTTCACCTCATGCATGCTGGCCGTGCTGGGCAATCTGCGTGCTGGCTTGGGCTGTCTCTGAACACCACATTGCCGTGCTGCTGCCTTGTGTGTGTTCTTCATCCTGAGTGCCGGCATGGGCCACGTCTGAACACAACAGATTACTCTTCATATTTGGTCAAACGTCCCAGACCCCAAGGCAGTGCATGATCAATGAGTGCTGTGTGCTGAGCAGATACCGTGCTGCTGCCTTGTGTGTGCTGGGGGTGTCCTGCAGGATCGCATCCTGGTGTTCCATCGTGGCATTGGCTCTGCCAAGGTGTCAGGCATGCTGATCGATCAGAAGCTGGACCTGTTGATGGACTACACAGGTATGCATATGCGCATGGCGAGCATGTAATCAACCAAGTACATGCTAGCTTGGCGAGCATGTAATCATTCAACCAAGTACATGCTAGCTTGCTAGGTTTCGGAAGCAGCAGACCAGTTGCTGCACATGACGCCGTTGCGTCTGTTGCTATTGCAGCATGTGTAGACATATTCTTGCATGCTCAGCATGCTTGATAAGCTGCTAATCACCGCACCCCCTTCCCCCCCACACCAACACACACCCGGTGTTGTGCTGGCTGTGCCTCTGCTGTTCCGGCATCTGTGCAGTGTTCCATATCCTGGACAAGATCAAGGGCATCTTTGCAAAGAAGCAGCAGGACAAGGCAGCAGACAAGACAGTGGCAGAGGCGCAGGGCAAGGAGCTTCTGTCAGGCAGCAAGCAGCAGGGCACACAGGTAGGCATGGGGTGTTGGCAGGATGTGCTCCGAGGCATAGTTTGACAGGGTGGTACGGGGGGGGGGGTCTCAGAGGGCGTAGGCACAATGCAGACAAGGCAGCGGCAGATGCGCAGGGCAAGGAGCCTCTGTCAGGCAGTAAGCAGCAGGGGCAGGGCACACAGGTAGGCATGGGGTGTTGGGGCTGTTGCTAGGGCAGGGTAGAGCACACATGTTGGCAGTTGCTGTCGACGGCATGTGTGCTGGGCGCTTGGGTTGGTTCGGCACGTGGTTTGTGAGGGGGTTCAGCGAGTGCAGGGTCTAGATGCTTTGAGTGGATGCACAGCGCAAGGAGCCTTTCGCAGCAGGCAGCAAGCAGCAGGGGCAGGGCATACAGGTGGGCAGTGGCTGTCGGCTGGATGTGCGATTGGCGATTGGGGTTTGGTTTGACAGTGGTGGTAGTGGTGGAGTGGGTGGGGTGGGGGATTTAGCGAGTGTATGCTCTTGGAGCTTTGAATGGACTTGTCAGATGTTTGCGGATGGGGCGTAGCAGTGTTTGTATGGTTCGTCTCAATCCTCAAAGTGAGGGTTGCAGCTGTGTCTGGGGGTGGCAGGACGGACTCTCACTGATGCTGGGTGGGACCTAAGGTGGTTCAGGCATATTATATATTATATAGTATATATATATTATATATTTTCCATCTCCCCTTCCCTCCTTTAAAAAAAATATAGTATATTATATTTTGTGGTTCGTCGCAGCTGTTGAAGTTGTTGCGAAACAGGGCCCCTGGGACAGTTTGATAGTGGTGGCAGATTGTGAATGCCTCCGCGCGGGCGAAGGGAGGGGGGGTGGTGGAGCGTGTGGAGTAGCTGGTTGTAGCAGCACCTGTTGGGTGGTTTTGGCTGCAGGCCAAGGCCTGCAGAATACTTTACACGACCGACATCCGACAAGGCGCAGCAACTTTGCCAACCTGCACCAGTCAGTGTGTGTGCTACCTGTGCTGACCCACAGCCTCTGCCTGCCCCCCTGTGCTTGAACAGACGGCTGGCTTGGCGGGTGATTTCGAACGCCCTCACACCTGACTTGCAAGACTGGGGTACGTCAGCAGGCCCTATGGGCACCCTCATGAGCCTCCGGCTCGCTGGCTAGCGCAAGGTCGGGACGCTGTCCTCAATTGTACTGTACTGTGCTGTGCTGTGCTGTGCTGTGCTGTGCTGTGCTGTACTGCACTGTACTGCACTGCACTGCACTGCACTGCACTGTACTGCCCCCAATACTGCTGTACTGTACTGTACTGTACTGTCCCCAATTGTACTGTACTGTACTGTGCATGCCATGTACCAGGCCGTTGGTGGGGGGCGCCCATCGAGCCCCGACAGCGTGGCCATCAGCCAATATGAATACGAGGGCGGCGTGATGATTGCAAGCAGGCACCGCTATGCAAAGGTACGGCGTATGTGTATGTGTGGGCGGGTGGCGGGTGGGCATGTGGGGGTGGGGGTGGTTGAGGTGATCATGCTTCATTGCTGCGGCACTCGACTTGCTGAGCAAACGTCGGGGCGCTGTAATGGCAGCACTACGTGCATGTTATGTATGATCAGCAGCGACGTTCTGGGGTGCAAGCAACAGTGCCAGTAGGAGAAAAGCAGCAGGAACACATCTGAGTGACAGGCTTTCCCCTCCTGCATGGCGAGCATGCAGGGCATGCATGGTCAGGAACACAACACTCGTCAGTGCTGGCATGCAGCACGATTGACGCACCATCACCCTGCTGAGTTTCCTGCTGAGTTTCCTGCGGGTCACTCCAGCACACTGAACTCAGGCCCATGCAGACATAGACTTAGTAGGAGAGAGTCGGACAAAATTCTTTTACAAAGAGGGAATTACATGCAATGCCATAGTACACTAATTTGTGATTTTATGAGTAAAATTAAACAACTTGTGTTCTGTTGCCGCCCTTCCATGCTGTCGTCGAATTGGTTCTGCAGCGCGTGGAGCGCTTGACCCTGGCCCGCCAATGCCCCACCCTGCTGACGCTGCTCAAGTCCTTCCCCGTGAGCCTGTCCCTCAACGAACCAACCTTCAAGGACCTGGTCGTGGTGTACAGGTGGGCTGACCATTATCATTATTATTTGTATTATTTGTATTAAAATATTCACGAATTACGCTGGATTGGGCCAATTGCCAGGCGTGTGCATGTTTTGGCACCTGGATCCGTTGTTACGGACTGTATTCATGCCACCATGTCATTCTGAACAGATAAGCACATAAGCAGACAGCCTCAGGGGAGAAGAGCACCTCTGTGCTGTGCCACAGCTTGACGTTGTCGGATCAACAGACCTCATACGGTGTGCAAGGCGTCTCATGTGTTCACGCCGTGTAACCTGACACCATCTGGGTGTCGCTGCTGTTTGCACTAGGCGGTCCCTGCCTGAGCGCACGCCTCCCACTGCCACTGCCAACTACAGTGCGCTGTAAGCCGTCGCATGTATTCTTTTGTCACGCTGTGTCGTGTCCTGTGCTGTGCTGTGCTGTGCCTGTGATGTGCTGTGCTGTGCTGTCAACCTGGCTGCCTGCACTAGGCGTTCCCTGCCTGAGCGCAAGCCTCCCACTGCTGCTGCCAACGCCCCCAACAAGAACAAGGAGGAGCGGCTGCAGGGCATACTGCAGTACAGGAACATCCAGATCAAGGTGAGCTAACCCTGTTCAGCAAAAGAACCAATATTGACTGATTATTGTTCATTGTGACAATTCAACATCACCCAGCATCACAATATAATCATTTCAACCTGGTGGTCAGCACCCCTGAGTGCCGAGCCGTTTTGACGCTGTTCGCAGCGTTGCTTGGATTGCTTAAACACATGCCCTTACAACAGCATGCGGCCCATGCAACCAAGCAGTGCAACCCTGCAGCTGTCTGTGACGTCCACCGTCTGCTTGTCTGTGGACTGTGTATGTATGGCAACCAAGAGTCTCGTTGCCCCATGAGCCTCTGGCTCCCTTGCGGGTTCAACCCGCAGCCGTGCGGCACGGCTTGCCGTGCCAAGTGCTGTAACTGTACTAGTACTTATAGTGCGGAGTGCGGACCTTGGTCAATGGGCTGGCGGACCCATGCGGACCTAGTCAAAGTCCGCACAGTTTCAAAAACGGTTACTTGCAGGTTACATGCCTGTGAGGGTAACGAGAACGCTGCAGCGCTGCGTATGTTATCCTTCTATGTTGAGGCTTTCCTTTGTGCACTGTATCGTCGCGTATCGTTGTGAACTGGCACCTAGAGTCCCATCATAACCTCCATCACAACAGCACGTTCAATCTGTGGAGACGATATCAGCTCGGTTACCCGCTTCTACGTGCTAATGTAGACCCTTAAGATTGTCATGGGTCGGGGCAGCAAAGGCAAACAAGCTCCTGCAAGCAAAGCAGGCACTGCAAAGCCATCAGCAGCACAGGTGCAGGAGCAGGATGCCAAGCACGATGCACACGTTCCTCAAAAGCGCAAGAGGGCCCCAAAAGCAGCTGCAGCACAGCAGTTTGATGATGACAGCGACCCAGAGCTGCTGGAAGACCTGCTGGAAGACCTGGAGGACGGCGAGTGGGACCCAACAGCAGCAGACAGTGAGCTTGCTGACGACATCCTGGGTGGCCTTTACGACGAGTCGGAGGACAGCCAGGAGGAGTCAGACCAGGAGGCAGATGCACACCAGCAACGCAGGGAGCCAAAAGCCTCAGCAAGGTAATGAGCCAGCCAGACAGCCAGCCTGTGCCATGTCTGTTGGTTCCATGTCTGTTAGTGGTGTTGGCAAAGTGGGACAGGCAGTGATGGTGTTGCTGCTTTACAAGTGTTGAGGCAGTGTTGCTGATTCTATTTCACAACTTCCGTTTGTGTTTGTTCCTCCAGCCAGCACGCACACCCAAAACACACCTGATGCTTGGCACTGCTGCAGATACACACCAGCAGAGGTGAAGCAGCTGGTGGAGAAGCGACGGCTGGCCGGGAACAACAACACTGCAGGCCAGTATGAGGGCCTCCGCGTGCACCTTGTGGTGAGTGCACGCAAACTCAGGCACCCACAGCATGGCAGCGGCTGAGTAGAATGGCAGCGGCTGAGTAGAACAGCACACCCACTCCCCACACTTGCGACCGTTGGCTATAGTGCATGTCACAAGCATGTGCATGTCTTGCATCAATGTATCTTGCCATTAGCTGCACGCCTTAGTGACTTTGCGCTTGGTGCCTCTGTATGTGTTCCAGGCGTTCTGCGAGTTCCAGATGACTGCTGGACAGCCCCCCGTGCGACGCAAGAACCCCTTTGACGAAACCCTGTCCGGCTCAGATGGGCCTGACCTGGCCGCCAGGTTCCTGACCTGGTACATACTGGAGGGGCACCCAGGCCTGAAGGTGAGGAAGTCAAGTGGTGTGTGTTGGGCTTAAACTCTTTACCTGCACTGCCGGTGTGACAGCGGCATGGGGTACACTCAACAGGCCAAGGCAGCGCCTGGACACTTGTCAGCTGCAACTGACACACTTATGTTTGTTGTTGTGTTGTGATGTGGCAGGGCAAGGAGGCAGCAGACTTCAAAGGTACTGCCATGTTCAAGAGGGTCCACAGCATGCTGCAGGCGGTGTTCAGGGGCCGTGGCCTGCAACTGCGTGCAAAGGGCGGCAGCAGTGGCAGCATCATGCCCAAGCGCGGCCTGCTGGCATATGAAGTGTATGCTGAGGTGTACAAGCAGTGCCAGGCGCGCAGCAAGCTTCAGGCAGGGCAGATTGATCCGCAACACCTCGACCCGCAGGACAATACCCTGGCATCCACCTTCAGCACGTGAGTGATGCGCTTACGGTTACATCACCTGCATACATGCCTACATGCATGCATACATACAAACCTGTAGCTATGAAGCTCCAAGCGCTCATGCCAGCCACTTCCCACATCCCAATTAAGATGTGCTCAAGGGCAGGAGAGGTGCATGCTGGAGCTGTGCAGTCAACAGCAATGTGGTGTTGTCACCGCAAAGCATGCACCAAAGCAGCTGTGCAGATGCTGTGGCAGATCTACCCATGCCTCCCACTGACCTATGCTGTTTCCCTGTGCACGCCCTTGTTGTCGTGCTGTGATTCGCAGGGACGACCTTGTGAAGATTGCTGACCACTCGCTGGCCTCTCCCAAGGCCATAGACGCCAGGGACCTGAGCATGCTGCTAGCCATGTCTTTCACAGCAGGCAGGGGAGATGACGTGCGAGAGCGGCGGCTGTGTGAGCTCACACCACCCTTGCTGCGCACCTGCATAGGTGAGATACTGCATGCCAACTTCATTACGTATTTTCATCAGAAGGGATTTGCTTTGCTTAGCTGCAGCCACGCTGTTGATTGCAAGCCTGTGGCACAGGTTCTGACACATGTTGCTGCTGTTATTGCTTGCATGTCTTCAGGGCCTGCACACTGCTGGGTGATCGGCATCCTGCAGACCTTTGGCAAGAACCAAGGTGGCAAGCTGGCCACCAAGGGCTGCCTGAGGCACAAGGAGCCGCTGCTAGATGTGCAGTCTGCCCTCGGCCGCTACTTTGTGACCCGCTTCACACTGGGTGGTGAGGTGTTCCCTGACCCCTGCAGCCGGGATTTCCTGACTGTGAAGATCTGGCCCGGCAGGAAGGATTTCAGCAGCAGCCTGTCGTACGGCGGGCACAGGGCACGGTTCGCAAAGATCTACATGGCCCTGGACATACGCATCAAGAAGGTGACACATGCCCCCCGGTACCACACTGTGCGTAAAGCAGACGAGGCAGGCGTGCCTGAGGAGGTGGGTACTGGAGGGATCAAGTGGGCGAGGGGCAAGACATGGGCATGACATGCATTCTTGTTACACATGTAGCTATGATGCATACTGCATGCTCGTTCAGCTAGGATAATGTTGTACGCCCTGGTGATGCAGCTGCACACACAAAAGTGCCACTCTGCTGCTGCTATTGCTGCTGCTGCTGCTGCTGCTACTGCTGCTTGCGTGTGTATGTGTGTCTAGGACACCTGCCGCTTTGGCGGTTGGCGCTTGCACTCGTTGACAAGGGTGTACCTCCTGACAGCCCTCAAGCCTTCGACCCTGCTGGTCATGGGCAACTGGCCGCACGCCCACCCCTACGACCAGTACTGGAGGCCTGCGCTCATGGTCCTGACACCACAGCCCATCATCGACCTGCTGCTGCCCTGTGCAGCTGCCTTCAGGGCCAGCATTGCAGCTGCAGATGCCGCTGGGCGGCCAGTGCCGGTGTCAGCAAGGGGCATGGCAGACCTGTTGCCATACCTGGCAGGCGTGGTGTGGCAGGACTTCCTGGAGGTGGTGACAGACCCTGACAGGCCCACCAAGTACACCAACAACCCTGTCTACAACCTGCTGCTGAAGGGACCACAGGCAGCACTAGTCAGGTAAGATTGACAGCACACAAGCAGATGCAGGAGGGGGGGGGGTAAGGGCCATAGGCTTTGTACATGCCCCTACGTGCAACCCATGGTGTTTACACATGCTGTGCTTGCAATTTTTGGAGTGCGCTGCTTTGCCACTGTTCCTGCCACTGCTGTTGTGTTGTGGATTATCCAGGGACCAGATGCGGCGCTTCAAGCTGGCCAAGGACAGTGGTGCCATTTGGGTGGACAAGCCTGTGACTGAGAAGGAGATGCTGGGCATGGCCCTTCAGGGTGTCACAGACATGCAGCAGCAGTTGCAGCAGGGCCTGCTGGAGCTGCGTCAAGAGGCACAGAAGCAGCTGCAGGCCAGCAGCACTACGGCGACTGCGGCTGCAGCCGCCGAGTCGTCACCACCACCAGCAGCAGCAGCAGCAGCAGCAGCAGCAGGCGAGCCGCCACCAGCAGCTGCAGGCAGCAGCCATGGCCAGGTCGGATTGCAGCAGCAGAGGCAGCAGCAGCCAGTCTCTGAAGAAGAGGAACTGGCTGCTATCCTGCAGCAGCTGAAGTGTGGCCCAGATGGCCTCAGTGCTGCACAGTTGGCAGAACTGCAGCAGCAGCGGGAGGAGCTTGTTGCTGCTGAGGAAGAGGCAGCAGCAGAGGCAGATGGGGCAAGTGAGGAGGCGCCGGCAGCAGAAAGCGAGGTGAGCGGGAGTGCACTTCACACGGGTTTCTTCTGCAGAGACAGCAGGCGCGTGCCTACCAGCTATTCAAACTCAGTTGTGCTGCCTGAGAAGATCACCGCTTTTCAATCACACCTGGGCCGGCAAAGTGCTGACAATGCTCATCACCTCTGCATGTATGCCATTTGTGCATGTGCAGGAGCCAGAAGACATGCCCGAGGGGCAAGCCCGTGTGTTGCGGCAGCGGCAGCCACCGCGGCAGCAGCAGCAGCAGCAGCAGCGCCGCCCACGCCAACAGCAGCAGCAGGGTCCAGCACAGCACAGCAGGCAGGAGGCAGCTGACATCATGCAGATGTATGAGGTTGAAGAGCCAGGCCACCAGCAGCAGATGGTCAGCAGCCCCATGTTTTACTCACCGGCAGGGGGGATGAGGCCTCGCTCACAGTTTGCTGCTCGCGCAGCCGTCTCCCCTGGTGATCACACCCACAGCTGGTGGCTGGGTGAGGAGGAGGAGCAGCAACAGCAGCAGCACATTGCTGGCATGTGTGCCGCACAGCCTTGGCGTGCAGGTCTGGTCCCACAGCAGCTGAAGCAGCAGCAGCCGCGGCTGCAGCCTGGCCATTCCATGGGCAACCAGCAGCTCTGGCAGCAGCCTGGTCCCACAGCAGCTACAGCAGCAGCAGCGGCTGCAGGCTGGCCACTCCATGCACAGCAGCAGCTCTTTCAGCAGCTGCCGCAGCAGCAGCAGCAGCAGCACGTCTTCCAGCAGCCGCCACAGCAGCTGCCGCAGCAGGAACAGCAGGGACAGCAGCAGCAGGCGACTGCTGCTTTGCTGCAGCAGCTGCGGTCGCATGTTGGCCCAGAAGGGCTCGCACTGCTGAATAGCCTTGAGCAGCAGGTGGCCAGCAATGCACGGGCTGGTTTGCAGCAGGAGCAGCAGCAGCAGCAGTCTGTCTTGCAAGCTGCTGCTGCTCTTCAGCAGCCCGCCCTGCAGCTGAGTGGCAACCCCTTTGGGTTCCTGGAGCCCACCATCAGCAGGTTGCCTGCGACAGCAGCAGCGCTTGGCTACAGGTCAGACATGGGACGCTCAGCGCAGGTCATGGTGGCATTGGGGGATTACATCGTAGGAAAGCTCTCAGAGCAGCAGGGAGGTCAGGGTTTGGGAGGCATGTTGGGGCCAGCGCCACCTGGGGCAGGCATGCAGCAGATACCTCCTGCTGCAGGTGCTGCTGCTGCTGCTGCTGCTGCTGCTGCTGCTGCTGTTGGGGACGCAGCTGGGGGCGAGAGCAGCGTGGCTGAGCCTGGCCCTGTGCCTGCAATGAGCGCCTTCTCCACCTTCCGGCAGTACACCAGCTGGTACACTGATGAGCAGGCCCCCGGCTACAGCCAGACACGGATAGAGCTTGAGAAGGTAGGCTCCAGCTGGCGCAAGGGGTGTGACAAGCGCCGCTGGAGCGACCACAGGATGCTCTGGGGAGTTGTGAAGGGCAGGGCCAAGCAGCTGACAGCAGCACACAGTGCCGATGACATCGCCAGCTACGCAGATGCAGCAGCAGCGCTGGACTTGGAGTACAAGATGAAGCCCTCGGCTTACTTCACCAAGTACCTCAAGAAGAAGGGCACCAAGGTGGCAGCAGAGAGTGACAGCAGCAGCGGCCTGGCAGCTGCTGGCCAGGCAGCTGCAGCTGCTGGTGCTGCACGGCCCGGCAGGCCCAAGCGGCGCCGGCAGCAGGTGCAGGGGGAGGGGGAGGAGGGGGCAGCAGGGGAGGCACAGGAGCAGCAGCCGCCGCGGGCGAGGGCCAGGGCTGGCAGCAGGGCTGGCAGGGCCAACCAAAGGAGCAGGGGTTGTGGGCCGGCAACACGTTGTTAATAATTGTTTTGGGGGCGCAAGATGCCAGGTTGTGGTGCAAGTTGGTCGTTGGCTGATCTTGAAGTTGTTGTTGTGATCACCGAGTTTGATCGATCCTTCAGTCGTTGATGTTATGCGTCCGCATAGCCCCTTACCAGTTGCAGTATTGTTTCTGTTGTAAATTAATGATCGAACGCGCTGCATATATCATTGCTTGTGCTTTGGTGCCACGTCAGGTTTACTGGGTGACTGTCTGCTGTGAGCGGCCAAATGCAGTCCAGCACTGGGGGGGTGTGAGGGCATTGAGGAGGGGGTGCTAAGGCATGAGCCAGTCATGGTGGGGGCAGGGAGTCCGCACAGGTCCGCACCGGTCATTGCCTGAGGGTCCGCTTAGGTCCGCCAGTGGTCCGCACACTTTCCCTAACTGTAACTGCTTCAACTGTGGCTGTCATGTTTTCCTGCAGGTGTTTGGTGAGACGCCCATGGCTGATGTTGAGATCATCTTCCCTGACAAGGTAGTGGGCATCAAGCCCTTCCAGCTGGTCAACCTGGCTATCACAGTCATCACAGCACTGGTGGCGGGGGCAATGATCATGTGGAAGGTAAACCCTAAACCCTAAAGGATGATTATGTGGAACCCTACCCTAAACCGTTTTTTACATGATCATGTGGAAGGTAGGTGGCTGGGGCTCCAGCCCTGAGCCCTGGTGTGGGCTTGTGAAGGTAGCAAAGGGGTCAGCACGGTGGTGATGTGGAAGGCAGGTGGCCGGGGCTCTGCCCCAGAGCCCCGCCTTGGATGATAGTATGCAGCAAAGGAGTCAGCACAGTGGTGATGTGGAAGGTAGGTGGCCGGGGCTCTGGCCCTGAGCCCTGCGTTGGATTGTCATAATCCATGCATACTATGATAGTATGCAGCACTGCTACATCCCCTGAGGGGTCAGCACTGTGGTGATGTGGAAGATAGCTGGCTTGGGGTCTGGCCTAGAGAATTTTTCACAGCTGGAGCATGTGCAGAGGGGTGCGTAGGATTATGTGGGAAGGATGTGCTGCCTTGTCCTACACAACCCAGTCAGTAATCTGGCATGCACACTGTGCTGCCGAAGCACTGCCACTGCACGGACCCCCTTTCATCCAGGCAAACACTTGACAAACCCTGCCTTCTGCATGCCCACTGATCAATCATGACTGCTGTCACGCACTCAATCATGACTGCTGTCACGCACTGCTGCTGCGGGCTCTGTGCAGGCCACCAACATCAACATGAACATCCTGTGGACAGCGGCCAGCCTGGTGCTGACCCGCTGCTTTGCAGTGTACACCCAGGCGCAGACGCAGCGCACCATGCTGCAGCAGCAGATGACCAGCTCCCTGTACGACAAGATGCAGGACAGCCAGGAGGGCGTCATCAGCGTGATCACTGAGGTAAGGATGAGTCACTTTTTTTGGTGTTACCAGGGGGGGCGTAATCCCACTGGCTGGCCACACACAGGCTGTGTGACACAGCGCAATCAGGCGAACCCAACTGCCGGGGGCCCGAGGGAAAGCAAAGGATGAGTCATCACTCACACCTCGTTCACACACACAGAAAACTCCGTCACCATAAAGGCATGTATTATGTCGACCATGTTGCCCTCACTCAGACGCATGTATCATTTCAACCATGTTGCCCCATATCAAAATCCAACTGCCACATCACATGCTGCATGTATGATCAAGCTGCCGGCACTGGTTTGCACTGTATGCCTATGCGGCCTGTGGAAGGGTGCCAACCGTTGCTGTGCCATGCTGTGCTGTGCTGGGGTGCACCATGCTGTGCCGTGCTGTGTGTCTGCAGGAGCTGTCTGACCAGCAGCTGAAGCAGATGCTGCTGGCCTACATGATGCTCATCATGAAGGGACGCTCCATGAAGAAGGACGATCTGGATACAGCATGCGAGGTGCGATCCGATCCGTGCTTCCTACTCAACTGTCACTGTTACTGTTACATGGTTCAGGCTGAGCCTGAACACCCGTAGGGAGCCAACGAGGGGGTAACATGCTTGACACCAGGGGTGTACTCCGTACCGCCCCGCTCCTGTTCCTGTGCACTTACATGAGGTGCCCTCACTTTGAAGGGCGGCTGTGTGCTTGCATATTCTCCATTGACATAGTGTGTGCTTGTTTGTATCAGGGGCCTTTTCAACCTCAAGACCATGTGTGGTATGTATGTTGTTTGTGCTGCAGGAGTTTCTGATGAAGGAGTTTGAGCACCCCATTGATTTTGACCTTGAGCAGGCCCTGCCCCGCCTGCAGTCCTGGGGGCTGATCACCATCAACAGCCAGGTGAACTTGACATGTTACAGTTATAGTTACAGTAATTGTCTCAGCAAAAGCTGAGCAACCCACAAGGGAGCCAGAGGCTGATGGAGGACATGTTGATGGCATAAGGCACCATCAGTCACAGTCGCAAGTTGTGTTGAGGCGCCTCCAGCTGTGTTAGGATGCCTTCAGTTGTGTGGGGACACATATGTGTGTCCACACTGTACACTGAGTATCCCTCCTCAATGTTGGTCGATGTAATCCCTTGTAAGGGTTGTCACAACACCGTGTTACAACACCGTGTTACTGCACTGCATGCAGGGCAAGCTAGAGGCAAAGCCCATGGAGAAGGCCAAGAGGGTGCTGGGCGAGGCCTGGGGTATCGCATACAAGGAGATCGGCAAGGGAGGATCAGAGGTGGCAACAATTGACATGATCACAGGTAGGCACCCAGCCGGGCAGCCTCACTAGTACCTAGTCACTAAGCCTTACGCCAAGCAGACAGTACAGCTGCTCCTGCCATGCATGCATCCTTCGGCAACATCAGGAGGACATCTGCTCCCCTGTTCCCCCTGCACAGCTATCATCTACTGCTGTAGTTGGCGGGTTGCTTATTGTCAGCAAGTGTCTGTGCTGAGCTTCCCATGCTGACCTCACCCACATTGCCGTGCTGCTTATGCCTGCAGGAACCGCGTCGGTTTTCAAGGATGGCATTGCCAAGAACGTGAAGGCGCAGGAAAGGGCAGACAAGACAGCGGCAGACGCAGAGGCAGCAAAAAAGGCGGGAATCATGGGCAAGGCCAAGAGCGTGTTTGGTGCTGGCGGCGCTGTGGGAGGGCTGATGGGCAGCAAGGCCAGCACAAGCGGGGGCGCAGCCAATGGACTCGGTGAGCATGGCTTGCCTGCTGCGTGGCTGGGTGACTGCGGCTTGAAGCCGCAGTCAGCACCACTGACATTGCTTGTTCCCGTGCCAGCACATACTGTTCCTGCCGGCGGATGTCATGCCTGCATGCCCCTTGCTAGATAGGGTTGGTGCCTGCAAGCTGGCCGCAGCTGTGAGCTTGCAGTGCTGTGCAGCCATGTTCTTTAGGCCGTAGTTCTTGTCGGCTTGGTGTTGACTGGTCTCCCGTGCAGCCGCAGGCAATATACTGAATGGTTCATGCCCAGCACGGCTTTTTTTCATATTTGTTTACTGATGTGTGCCTGCCACCTGCCTGCCCGTCCCGTCTCCTTGCCAACCCACCCACCCTCTGCCCGTTGCTCCCACTTCCTTGCCTGCCCTGTCCGCCCCTCACCCTCATTACCCCGCCTACCATCCCTGTCCACCACTCCTGTCTACTCCCCCGGCATCTGACATCACTCTGTGACATCACTCTGTGGCATCTCTCCCTGTGACATCACTCTGTGGCATCTCTCCCTGTGGCATCTCCCTGTGACATCACTCTTGACATCACCCCTGTCCATCACTCACCAGACGCTCCGGCGCCCCCACTCTCCCCTGCCACCGCACCACGCACACCTACCCCAGACGCAGCATACGGCTCAGGAGGCGGTGCCTACAGCGGGGGCGGCACATCACCTGACATTGCTGCAGGGGAGGATGCCAGCGACAGGGCATCACAGCAGGGCAGCACCGGCGGTGCCCCTCCGGAGCGCAAGAAGAGCGGCAGCCTCAAGAGCATGTTCAAGAAGATCAAAACATGAGCTGAGTGAGGTGTGTATGAGAGCAGACGCGTGGGATGTGCGTGCGGCTCAAGCAGCGGGAGCGAGGCTGGGCGGCAACTTTGCGCAGCAGCAGTGTCTGGCGGCGGCAGCATCTGCGGTGGCGGCAGTTGGGGTGGATGGATGCTGGGGGGTTGTTGTGCCGCTGGTTGACAGCCGCCTGGCTGCTGCAGCAGCAGGAGTTGCCTGTCCTGCACTCCGCAAGTATGGTTGGCCCTGCATGTGGTGTGTGGAGCATTGGGCAGGTGCATGCAGCTGTGTTGCTAGGGGCGGGCACCTCTTTGGCTTGTGGTGTGAAGCCAAGTTTAGGCTGGCTAGGCAGTCTGCCTTGCTCTTGTCCACTGCAGCTACATTATGTCATGTCTGGCTCAGGTGGTCAACATCACAAGGGTTTGGGTTTTTACTGTTGCCTTTGCTTGACTTTGACCACAGGAAAAGTTCTGGCCGTGCATACATGCGTGGATCAGGGCCAACAACACACCTCAAGCAGCTATTGTCTTGGTTTGCTTCTGCTTGCGTCTTGGGGTTCTACAGTGTACGATGCGCCGTCAACACGCGTTACGAAAGCATCAGCGGATACTGTGTGCTGTTGTTTGTCATCCTGCCGTGTGTGGGATCAAGAGTGCTTGCTGCTAGCAACTCCAGTGGTGCCTCTGCTCTCAGCAGGGGCCCCCTGCACACCGTACAGGAGGTCGCACACCCCACGCCTTCTGAGCATGGCGTGCAACACATGTGCTGCAGCGGCTGTTGTTCAGCTTACAAGTGCTGTACCTGCCACAGTTGGCCGCCTGCATGTGGCCTTGTGCGTGTTCTACGCCTGATGCTCAACTGTGCGGTGCGCGGCAGCTTGCAAGCTGCATGCCCTATCGCCGGCAATGCAAGACCCTTAGAAACGAATGTGCTGAGGTATGATGCAGTGGGTTGCGCTGTGCCTTGACTATGTATGTATGGCATGGCTTGTTTGGTGCTGCTAGCCTGCGGTGCTGCCTTTGCATCGGGGTGGGAGGGGGAGGTTTGCTTGTTGGATGTGGTGGAGGTTTCTGCTTGTAGGGTGGGCAGCGGGCCCTGTACTCTTGCTCTGTGGCAGGGTGGTGGTGTGGATTGCCGCCACCGCTGTGAGCTAGAGGTGGCCACAGCTGTGTCAATAGGGGGCCTGTTTGGAGCAGGCATATGCTCCCAGCCAGGCGCGGGAGTCATGTGCGTGGGCACATGGCAATGCATGCCTCTGCTTTTGATTAGCAGGTCATGTGTGAGTGCATTGGTGGTTGGCGTGCCCAGCTGGCATTTTCCTGTCTGAGGGCAATGCACAATGCTCAGTGTCATTTCGAGCGTGTATGTAGGCCGGGCTTTGATCAGGATGCCCGCTGAGGGCCTGCTGCTACCTTGGTGGCATGTGGCATTCCTTGCTATCCTCAATCTGGGACTGCATGTCACACGATGTCACACAATGTTGGAGACTTGATGCGTCTCAAGCAGACACAAGTGGACCGGCTGCTTGTCACACATTTACCCCTGCATATTACCACACTGACTTTCAGGTTCAGTGCTGCATCACATGACTTGCTGTACACACGACTTACAGTCACATGCGTGCTGCTGTCCAGTCACGATACTAGCAACCGGGTGGCTCTCGTTGCCTGTGCAGCTGCTGTCAGATAGCAGCTGCTGTCAGGTAGCAGTGCATGGTGATGCAGCGTTGGTACTAAGCACCCCTGGCCAATAGATGCTGGTGGATTTCATGGATGAGACGTGGTGATGGGACTGCTGGAATGACTGTGTCACTGGATATGTACAGAGATTGGTGTTGTATGTGACTCTGCTGACTACTGCTTGCTTGCATTGCATACCTTCTCTCTGACCAACCGCAGCGTTGCGCAACGCATGCTGAACCGTGTGAGCATGTTGTCTGTCGTGAGCATGTTGCATGTCGTGCTGAGGGGTGTGCATGAAGCCTGGTGGTACTATGATGTAATGTCTCAATTTCTGAGGATTTACCATCGCATGTGTGCGTCACCATGCACCATGCAACTGTAAGCATTACACAATGACGCACACTGTGGCAGCTAACAGCAAGAACGTGCTGCGACCATCACCATCAGGTTACTTCTGCATCAGCCACCTCGTCCGGGTTCCGGACGCCTTGCTTGAATGCAGTTCTCACAGATCACACATGTGGCATCCAAGGTTGCCAGCTGCACGTGAGGAATCCAAAGTGTACAGCGCGCAATGAAAAATAAATGATATTTGCTGCTTCTGTAAAACGTCACGATGGCGCAAGTCACCATACGGCCAAAATGTGGTCATAACTGGACAAGCGTTGAAATGCATGGATACAAGCATGCATGCAAGGCTTCTACGACACTTCGTCACATGTATGCATTCTTCCAGCATCACGACGACGCCTTGATCTCCAAGGCCTCGACCTTGGACAGTGACACAGCAACACCACCACACCTTACCCGTCTGCTTCAGTTTCTGTTTAGAGCCTTCCCAGCACACAATTAATTTCACCCAGTGATGTCCAGGCCCTGGTGGCACCGGACCGTGTGGCTCTTTTCAGGTGCTGTTGCAGCATCTGCATCTGCTGCCAGCCTGTACTGGTATCTCTACAGCAGAGCAGCAACCGAGCACAAGCTGTCTGAGAGTAATTCCGAAATAGTCCAAATCATTCCCGTCAGCACCAGCAGGCAGCATGCAACGGCCAGCAGTAGCGGGCAGGGTGGCAAGCAACATGGCAGTAGCATGGGACGCACAGAAGCAGTTGGGACACCTACCGCTGCAGCTGTGCGCCCTCCTGCGATCCTCAGCCCTGCCAGCACAGATGCAAAGTCACAGGACAGCTCAGCTGTAGCTGCTGGCGACTCGAGCAGCTCTCATGCTGTAGCAAGTGCTCCCTTGAGCGCTGCTGTTGACGGAACGATGCCAGCAGATGCAGTAGAGCCAGCCTGCGCCCCAGCAGGAACCACTGCTGACACCAAAGCAGCTGCTGTTGAGGTTGTTGGCAGTATAGCAGCAGCTACGGGCGACACAGAAGATGGCCTCCAGGTTGGGTCCCCTGCAGAAACTGCCAAGCAGGGTCCCACCGCCAACACCTGCAGCAGCAGTAGTGCGCGTGACACCGCAGCAGTGCCAGACCAGGGTGGGCGCACTACTGAGCAGGCAGGTATGAAAGGTAGGTTGAACAGCAGGGACACAGCCCCCAGCAAGCAGTTTGGTCAGCTGGAGGGCGGCCACCAGGCTCAGCACCTGCAGGAGCAGATGCCGCTGCCGGAACAGCTGCAGCAGCAGCAGGAGCCGCAGCAGCAGCAGGAGCCGCAGCAGCAGGAGGAGCCACAGCAGCAGCAGCAGGAGGGGGAGCTGCCGCTGCCGGAACAGCTGCAGCAGCAGGACCAGCTGCAGCAGCAGGAAGGGGAGCTGCAGCAGCAGCAGGAGGAGCAGGATGACGGGATCCTGTCACATACAGCACATCAACCAGCCCGCATCGTGGACGCGCTGCCAAAGCACTCGCAGGCCTGGCAGCACCCCTTTTCACAGCAGCAGCAGCAGCAGCAGCAGCCCTTGCCAACGCCCCCGCAGTCGCCGAGGCATATGCAGCCGTCTGCCTCAGATCAGCAGGCTGGCAGTCGCTCTCAGCAGCACCAACCCAGCACACCAGAAGCAGTGCAGCAGCACCCGCAGCAGCAGCAACAACAACAGGCTACACACCAGCACAGCTCCCCTGGCCCCTCTGGTGCCAGCACAGCCCACCAGCTAACTCCACGGTCGAGCCAGGAAGGCATCCGACACCACCGGTCATTCAACACTGCACGCCATGCCCCGTCCCTGGACACCACCGTCGCATCAGCAGCAGTCGCACACAGCTTGCAGATGCAGTACAGCTCTAAGCTCAGTCAAACAGGCAACAGCCCTGCTGGTGCTGGTGGTGCTGGTGGTGCCGCTGAACAGGCGTCAGCGCATGAAGGCAGCTCACCCGTGGGAGTGGAAGGCGTTGCCAGCAGCAGCAGTGATGCAGCAGCTGAGCAGCAAGACGGGGCGAACGGACGCAAGGTATGCTTGCCGCAGCCAGAGCTGCCTGCTAGCGGCAGCAACTTGTGCAAAGGCTCTGCATGGTGTGAAGTCAGCGCCTTCTTACCCTTATCCGGCTGTTGCTCTTTGTTGCTGCTGCCACGCTGCATAGCAAGGGTTCAACGATGCGTTTTGGGCATGTTGGCGACACAGATTTGGCTGCTTGCCTGCATGCGTTGGTCCCACATACACCCTACAAAGGTGGCCGCTGGCTTCCAAACAACAACGCTGACATCAGCCATCTGCCTTGCTTGCAGGGTTTAGCCTCCCTGGCTGCCAGCTGTGCCTCCCTGTGTGTGCAGCACTGCGCCAAGCTCATGCAGGATGCAGCAGGGCGGGAAACGACTGTGCTGGACATCGGCTGTGGCACAGGAGGCTGCTGCTTTGAACTCGCGGCAAGGTGAGGCGCTGGGAATTGAATCAGGCGGTTCCTGCAGCCTGCATATGATATACGCATGTTGGATAGTTGGGGGTTGCCGCATCCTTCTGCGGGCTGTGCTTCTTCCTGCTTGTCATGGTGTTGGTCAGCATGTCTTGTTGTGTGTGCTGGCCAGTGGCTGGCTGACTCCAACCACTTGCATACACCAGGCACTGACATGTTGCTTGTGTGTGCGTTCTGTATGCCTGGTGATGTGGATCGCAGCTTCAGCCATGTCCTGGGCATTGATGGGGACCTGCTGAACATCACTGCAGCTAAGGAGCTCAAGGCTACAGGGAGGCTGTGCTTCAAGCCAGTGGCGGCAAGCGACCAGCAGCAGGCACAGGGCTTGGTGTCGAATGAGGAGCAGCAGCAGGGGAAGCAGCAGGAGGATGCGGTGTGTGTGGTGCAGGTGCCAGAGGAGGTTGATCGTGATCGTGTCAGGTGGGTGTGCTTTATTTTGAGGACGATGCTGCCCTAGTAATGAGCCAGCAGCAGCCGTGGGATACTGGCGCCGATACTACAACAATGCTCACCTGTCGTGCGGCAGCTGGAGGCTGAGCAGCTACCCTGTGGAAAGAGAGCACAGTGGGGCATGCATTACCCCGCAGAATTGCAAGTCTCGCTGGGCGACAAAATTGCCAATTTAGTGCCGCTGCATCTGCGATTGCTGCTGTGGTGTGCTGCGCAGGTTCTGGCATTGTCCGCTGCCGAAGCTGCCGCCCAAACTGGCACCAGTGGATGCTGTCCTTGTGGAGGATGTGGACGGTCACCTAGGGCCAGGCCTGCAGAGCGTCTGTGAGCAGCTGCCAGAGCTTGTGAGCCCTGAAGGGGTGTGTGTGGTGGTGGTGCAGGGTCGTGCTGCGCTGGAAGATGTGCAGATATGGTTGAGTGACTCCCGCCTGCAGTGGACGCAGGAGGTTGAGCTGCAGTATCGCAGCAGCGGCATCTTGCAGACGGCGCATGCAGGTGTTTGGCTGCAGCCTTGACTGAATGGTTTGCAATGATTTGATGGTGGAGGGTAGGCATCTGGCTACCTGGGGATTCACCAGGACCACCAAAAAGATGTGCAGTTGAGCAAACCCTGCACCCTCTGCTTTGAATGGCAGCAACAGCTTTGACGTGACTATGCATGTAGTGCACATCAAAGCAGCAATATCTTTTTAGGCACGTTACCGAGCGCAGCTGGGGGCAAACGGTAAAGCTTGCATCGCCCCGCCAGATCTACTTCCATCAGTTTCCTCCTAGCTCCACAAACACGCCACATGAGACGCTCTTTAGCTCCGAGTAAGCGTCTGAAGCTTGATGGGGTTGATCAAGAGAACAGGCAGCCGGACGCATCAGAGCTCAACAGCAGCAAGTACTCCCAAGGAAGCAAATTTGGAGGCAGTTTTGGCAGTACCCAAGGCAGCTGGGGTGCCAGGAGCAACACTGTTTCTGGGTTTGATGGGCCGCAAACATCCTCTCAGCACACCAGCACACAGCAGCTCATACAGCAGCGGGCCACATCAGTTGTGCAGCAGCGCCCTGTGTTCAGGCAGTTCAAGGTAAGCATGGACAGCTGGTCTGACACAGCACAATGCAAACAGCACACAGTGTTATTGAACTCATGTTCTTGTTATCAGTGAGATGCTGACTGACACATATCCTTCCCTTGCCTTCCATCCCTCTTGCGACAGGCTGTGCTGACCAACTGTCTTGCATCTGCTGTGCTGACCAACTGCCTTGCATCTGCTGCGCACTCGAAGTGCCCACTGCCATATGCAGGGTCATCAGGTGGTGCAAGGGGCTCCCTGGGCGCCAAGAAGTCATATGCAGGCGGCGCCACAGACTTGCTGGCTGCAATCCAGCGAAAGGTGGTGCTGATTGACCAGCAGGCAGACCAGCCAGGCAGCAGCAACACAGTATCTGAACTCGTCCTGTATGACCCAGAGGAGCACAAGCTGCAGTGGCTTGCCCAGCAGGAAGCAGCAGATGCAGCTCCGCAAGTGGAGCCCGTGCCACCTACAGCACCGTCAGAACCCACCACAGCCATCACATCCACCACAGCAGCATCAGCCACACCAGCAGCAGGGGCAGCCAGCCAGGTCAACATGGCCTGGGAGAAGCGCGTCAAGGTGTATGCTGACCCATTCTTGGTTGAGAAGCTCAGGCCTCACCAGAGGGAAGGTGTCAAGTAAGCTGGTGCATGATGACCATGGCCTGTTGGTCCTGTGCTGCCTCCTGCACCACACAAGCATGCATGCTTTCGGTCCAACATGTTGCTTCGATCTTGCCCACTATGACGCTTGCATGACAGCCCTGCTGCCGCGGTACCGCCACATGGGCCCATGTGCTGCAACTTGTGCAGGTTTGTGTTTGAGTGCCTGTCTGGGGTGAGGCAACACGGCATCTCAGGCGCTGTGCTGGCAGATGGCATGGGCCTTGGTGAGCAGCAGCAGGAAATGCAGCAGCTTGTGTTTCTGCGCATGCTGCAGCTTGCCCGTCTGTCACCTCATGTTCTTCCAGGCTATGAGCCTGATGTGCTTATTCAGCACGCATTATCAAAGCATAGCAGCACTGGCCCACCAGAGCTGTCAAGTTTCTGAAGCATAGCAGTGCTGGCAGGACAGCCACCAGTGTCCACCACAGCCCACCAGCACATGTAGTATGCAGCTGACACGTACGGGCATGCCATTGTTGCTTGCAGGCAAGACCTTCCAGACCATTGCATCCCTCTACTGCCTGTAAGTGCGATCAAGGCGGCAACCTTTGTCTGGGTGCAGCCGCAAAGGTTGCTGTGCATGCAGCACGCACACATGCCTGCCGTCAGACTCAGACACGAAGGCTACTAGTAGTACAATCAGATTCCCCCGTAGCGCATGCCGATATGTCATGCACCGCATGCCCATATGGCGTGCACCGCATGCCTAGAAGCAGTGTGCTGTGACACTTGCAGGCTGACCAAGGGCATCTTTGGCCAGCCAACCTGCAAGAAGCCTCTCATCCTGTGCCCAACATCCCTAGTGCAGGTGCGCTGCCAGACAGAGGACTGCTCAGCACAGGGGGCTATGTCCCAGTGGCTGATCTGTTGCAGCATGCACTGGTCAAACTTAGTAGTGTAGTACAGTAACTGGGTTGATGATTGCAGGACTTGCGGCACACGCGCACCCCGTTTGCACTGCTGAGCCCCGTGTGCTGCACAAGGGCCATCATAAGCTGCATGCATGCAGCTGAGGGGTCAGTGCAGAAACCCTTCTAGCACAGGATGGCTCACGCAGATTGGATCAAACCTACAGCCAGTGAAAGTGGTGCTGTCTTGCTGCATATGCGTGCTGCTGCAGAACTGGGGCAAGGAAGTTGTCAAGTGGCTGGGGGACAGGCTGGATACTGTGGTGGTTGATGACACCAAGGCAGACAAGGTCAAGAAATCCCTGCAGGTAGGAGCCTTGTGCAGCTGATGATGCAGGTCTGCATGGCTGAGCATGGCTGAACAACAGCCCCGCTAGTTTGCTGTCTGGTTTGATTTTTTGCAACACAGTGAGAGCTTGCACAGGCTGGCGCCTTGCAAGTTTGAGCAGGGGTCCTTGGCTCATCCTTGGGAAGTGGAGGCCGCACTTGCAATTGTGGTTGTTTCTGTGTGTACTGCTTTCCGGTTCCTGCAGGACTTCCGTGGCTTCAGCCGCACAGGCAAGCCCAAGGTGCTGGTGATGAGCTACCCATGCTTCAGAGGCCACAAGGCAGAGGTGTACAAGCTGGGCATTGATGTCCTCATGTGTGACGAGGTAAGGCTCTTTGCTGCCGCAGCTTCTTGCTGAGCTTTTGTGAGCCGCTCGATGAGTGCTGACTGGCAAGTTGCTTGAAGCTGACCACGATGGCAGCTTTGCCAGCTTGGCAAAACTGCCTGAGCAACATCCTGCACAATTGCAATCTGGTCACACAAGGGCCCGCAATGTGCTGATGTTTCACAGGCGCACTTCCTGAAGAATGGGGATGCACAGATCACCCAGGCCGTGGCTGGCCTGTCAACACAGCGGCGGCTGCTCATGTCAGGTCAGTGCTTAGCGCCAGACTGCTGACCTGATAGCTGATAAATTAACCCATGGGATCGACCGCATGTTCAAACAGTGCTGGCAGACCATTGAACATACCTGCCATATCATCAGCCGCTCTGAGCTGCCTCAGCGCTGACCCGGCAGCTGGCAGAGGCAATCAATATGATCTTGCCAAGTGGTGTAGCCCTATCGTACACAGTACCTCGACATCCACACTGCCGCGACTGACAGGGCCTGTTGGAAATCTACCCGTGCTTGACTCACTGCAGGAACCCCCATCCAGAATGACTTGTCAGAGTTCCATGCCGTTTTTGACCTGGCATGCCCAGGCCTGCTGGGCAACCTCAACCTGTTCAGGAAGATGTATGAGGGGCCCATCCAGCGTGGCAGGGATGCTGATGCCACAGACAAGCAGGTGCGTGCCACGCTGGACGGTCTGGTTGGCTGCATGAGGTGTGCAAATCTAGCGCATGGCATGGCTGCAGTGGCAGGTAGGCTCCACTAGGGGGACCCTCTGGTCTGAGACCTTGACACTCATAGGTTGTGTGGCCTGCAGGGACAGCCGCCAGACAGCTAGTGTTGGCGTGCTGCTAAGTGAGGCACGCACGTCAGCGCCACTACCAACCCAACGCCAGCCTGGGGGCCCCGTTCTCGGCACTAGGAGGTGCACCAATGGCTTGTGGTGCCCACATACGCCATTGTGGTGCAAGCATGCTGGGCGTACATGTTGTGTGCTGCAGGTTGAGCTGGGCATGCAGCGGATGAATGAGCTGATGAAGCTGTGCAACAAGTTCATGCTGAGGCGCACCAGCACAGTGCTGAAGGAGCTGCTGCCCACCAAGGTGGAGCAGGTGAGCAAAATCGCACTAGCCGTATAGGGTACGGCATGGGACCTTGACATATGCGCGAGCATGTATTACGATCCTGCAGCACTAGTACGATCTGGCAGGACGGGAAGGTGCCTGCGCTGAGATGCGCATCTGGCTGCTGCGAGTGTGGCGTTAGGATGGCACACCGGAGGGAACGCATGTATGCATAGACATATGTCTAGTGGACAATATCAATGATTGGGTTGACGGCTAGCTACTCGGGCGTGGGTCGGGGGGGGGATTCTCATCACAAATCCCTCACGCACATGTGCAACGCGCGTGTATCATGTCCCTCAGTGTCTGGTGCACAGTTTCAGGATAGTGGGGGTGCAGAGTTACGCCGGCTACCACGCACACTTGGCACTTACCTTTGCGGCATGCCACGCTGCATGCAGGTGGTGTTCTGCAAGCTATCCAAGCTGCAGCTGAAGCTGTACGAGTTCTTCCTGCGCAGCAAGCCAGTCCAGGCCCTGCTGGCTTCCACCATGGGCGAGGACGGCGCCCCCCGCAAGCGCAAGCCCAGCAAAGCTGCAGCCTCTCAAGCAGCAGGAGGCGTGCAGGAGGAACAGCAGCCAGAGCAGGAGCAGCAGGAGCTGCTGGCCCCCTTGGCAGCCATCACTGCCTTGAAGAAGCTGTGCTGCCACCCTGACCTCATCTGGGACATGCTGCACAAGCACAAGGCAGCAGAGCTCAAGGCCCAGCAAGCACAGCAGCTAGCACTGATGAGGGCTGCACAGAAGCGCGTGTCAGCGCGTGCAGCAACCCATGTGAGTGTTGCGGCGTTTGCAATCTATGCAGGGATGTGTGGCATGCATGCGCCCACCTGTGATGACGATGGCAATGTTTGTCATGTGCTGAGCATGCAGCAGGTACACCTGCACTCAGGGGCGGCTGCCACAAGACGCAGGCAAGCAGGATGCAGGTGTTCGCTGAACCACAAAGCCTGGCTCCTGACTGCCCACATGTCACGCCCTTTAGAAGCGCACTGTGCTGTGACGCTGCAGGCTCCCAAGAACTACAACACCTTTGGCTCTGGTGACGATGATGCTGATGACGAGGAGGAGCAGGAGGGCCCTGCCAAAGGTGGCAGCAGCAAGAAGCGCTCCAGCAAGAAGGCCAGCGGGAGTGCAAGGCAGCAGCTCACAGGCTTTGAGGGCTGCGCATCCCTGTTCAGTGACACCGACATCTACCCAGCATACCAGCAAGGCCGCTGCCAGGCTTTTCACTCAGGTGAGCACAGGAGAGCATTCAATCCCCATGCAAGGAACTCACTACCTGTGAGATTCTGTTGTACAGAAAGTCAACGTGAAAGGCCACAGCACTGCCTGCAGGGAAGGTGCTTGTGACAATAGCTACCAAGCCACTGAATGCAAGTAAACTCCCCCCCCCCCACCAGTCACGCTGGCCGACACCGCCGTGTCTGCTGGGCCTGCTTTCAAAACCAGCAGAACTGACTCACTCTGATGGCCCATCACCGGCACCAGACTGGCAGTGCCTTTGTCCCTTGGTGCTAGCGACAGGGACCAGGTCACTACTCAGCACAAAGTGTGCCCTGTGCAGGCAAGGTGATGGTCCTGGAAGCGCTGCTCAAGTCCATCCGCACAGCTGAGCCTACTGACAAGGTGGTGCTGGTGTCAAACTACACAGGTCAGCCCTTCCAAACATTGCAGTGCAGTAACTCGCCATGCCGCTTGTTTTGGGGACAGGCGCTTGTTGGGCTGGACGCATGCATGCAGGGCAATCTGGTAATTAGGCAGCGCTGTGCAGCCTCGACCTACGAGTGCCATTGGCTGCTGGCTGCTGCAGAGGCGCTTGATGTGCTGGGGGTGATGTGCCGGTCACACAACTGGGTGTCGCTGCGGCTGGATGGCAGCTGCAGTGTGAAGCAACGACAGGCACTGGTGGACACATTCAACGACCCACAGGTAAAACTGGCCATGAAGCACCTTTCATTCCGCCCTTTTTGCTGCTTCCATAGGGGTAGTTTTCACCGAGCTCTTTGCCCCCCTTTTCATTCCGATCAACTTTTTGTGGTGATGACTCGAACTCAACACTCTTGGGTGAAAACCACACTTGCCCCTTTTGTGCCCTGTTTTGTGGGTGCCATCGCATGACACCTCGGTTCGACTGGGCGGTATTGCCGATGTACTGTCCAGCAGAATACAGGCATCAGCTGCACGCAGCAATGGGTGCTGTACGCTGAGAACATGTTCCCTGTTGCATGTGTATGCAGCATCCCAGCTTTGTGCTGCTGCTGTCATCCAAGGCTGGTGGCGTGGGGCTGAACATCATTGGCGCCAACCGCCTGGTACTCTTTGACCCAGGTGTGCCTCAGCTTGGCCAGTTGACGTACCAGCGAGGAAACACATATGTGTTGCATGTCATTTCTCCGCCGTTTTCTCCGGACAAAACCCTGCTACAGATGGGGGTGTGCCCGGGCAGGTGTGTGTTACATTCACAGCGTAGATAGCAACATAGGCATCTGGTGGTGCAACACAGCAATCCTGCAGACTATGCAACACGTCAAACACGCACAAACGCGACGGGGTTGGCATGTGTTGTTCTTCCATGCGGAACAGCTGCTGTACTCAATGGTTGGTTCTCCCTTGTAACCTGTGTTTTTTGCAGACTGGAATCCAGCCAATGATCTACAGGCCATGGCTAGGGTGAGCAGCAATGGCGGCTTGTCTTCTGTCAAGTTGCCTGGGGTCCCCGCTGTGCCTTTGCATGTTTCCTCCATCAGTGCTCTGCCAGTGCACAACGATGTGACACATTTCCTGCATAATGTCACGACACCTCAGTCTGGTTATGCGTGCATGGCTGCAATCTGTTGACACTTCCCATGCCTTCGCCGTTGCTGTCACCAGGTGTGGCGTGAGGGTCAGGCCAAGCGTGTGTGGATCTACCGCATGCTGATGGCTGGCAGCATTGAGGAGAAGGTGCTGCAGCGCCAGCTTGCCAAGCAGGGGCTCAGTGAAGCACTGGTGGATGAAGTGGGCCAGGAGGTGAGTGCGTCATGCGCCCCTGCCAGCAGGCCATACTACGCAGTACATGTGACCTAAACATGGAAAATTGCATTTGCTGGGGACTGCCATGCACTCCCCACGCTCCTGCACTGTCATGAAAGCACGTACAATTGGTCGTTCACATTGTGTGATGCACCGGGCACCCGGCACCTGCATCATAGCATGCTTGTACACTGGAGGGCTGCATCAGTCCTGCGACTGGTCAAGCCCCACCAGCAGCTTAGTTTCCCCAGACACCAACATTGGGCATGATCATGCGACATGCACACCAGGCTCCTATGAGCGTGGTTCGCATTGTCATTAGACACTGAGTGCGCCTGTTGTCTGTGGTGTCGACGCAGGTGCGCACCTTCAGCAGAGACGAGCTGCGCTCCCTGTTCAAGGTGAACCCCAACATCGCCTGCGAGACGCACAGCGCCGTCAAGTGCAGCTGCGATGGCAGCCTGCAGGCCATGGCCTGCTGCAAGGAGCGCGCAGCAGCAGTGGCAGGCAGCGGCATCAGCGGCGACGATGCAGCTGAGCAGCAGGGTATCCTTGCATGGGCTCACTTGGCCCGCGCACTGGACAGCCCTGACCCCACATGGGGCACCATGTCTAGCTGGGTGCGTGACAACTTTGTGACGTACGTCTTCTCAGACCATGTGCTGGGCGAGCAGAGCAGGCCAGGAGCCCAGGCAGACAGGGCGCTAGCGGCGGCAGCAAAGGGCAGCGGCAGTTCTGGGGCGGCAGCGGGCAAGCGGCGTGCGCCTGACTCAGATGGAAGCAGCAGTAGCAGTGATGGTGGTGAGTCCAGCAGCAGTGAGAGTGAAGAGGAGGAGGGCTCGCCAGATGGTGAGGGCTGCAAACCCACTGGGCCAGCTTGCTCCAGCAAGCAGGAGGGCAGTGCGAAGGACCCCAAACAGCCCAGCAAAGCCCAGCCAAGCAGCGCAGCTGCTGTTGCAGCAGCAGCAACAGGGCCTAGTACACAGAAGGGGAGTGCTACTGCAGGCGCAAGCACAAGGACCAGCTTAGCTGCAACTGTGAGCCCCCCTGCAAATCAGCCCACACGCGGCCTGCCACCCAAGCCACGGCCTTCAGCAGCAGCAGTGGCTGCTGCAGCAGCAGCCCCAGCAACACTCGGCAAGAATGTTGCTGCCTGCAGTGCTGCAGCCCGCCGCAGGTCAGCTTCAGCAGTGCTGGCCAACAGCAAGCCAGCAGGACAGGATGCTGCCGGCAGCAGCACAGGTGCCGCACCCCGCCGGCGCAACTCAGCGCCTGCTGCTACCAAACGTGCCATAAGCAGGCAGCCGGGCGGCCAGACTGCTGCGCAGGAAGACTCTTCGAGAGGCTTGCAGCAGGCGGCAGCACCTCCAACTGCAGCGGTGTTGCAGGTGGTGCCAGCACAAGCCAGCTTCTCAGAGACAGTGGCATCCTTTGCCTTCACTGGCTCACAGCAGCCTGCTGCAGCACCGTCAGAGGTGCTGCAGGGTGTGGTGTCTCCTGCTGCTGGTGGGGCCATAGGGGCTGATGCGGGTCTGCCACTGCAAGATGTGCTGGACTCACTGGTGTCTGAGTTGTGCCCGCAGCTGTCTGACGGCGATGACACCCCCATGGGTTATGGTGCTGATTCTGATGACGACTTCATGTGAGCTGGAGTGCATGCGTGTGAGCCACTGCCAGTCTATATCATCAGTCCAATCAGTGATTGGAGCGCGTTCATGTGCCATTGAGTGGTTGGCGGTATGCTGTCCATGGACTGTTGACCAATTTGACTGACAATATTTGGCTGTTGCAGCGGGTGCATCATGCTGCAGTCGTTGATTCTTGGCCGTGTGGTTCTGAGGGAGCTGTGTGGCTGGGACTACAAGCTGCATGCAGCAGCACTGGACTGCTGATCTTGATGCACTGGTATGCCACACATACAGGCTGACAAGTTGACACAGTTTGACGTCGCTGTGCTACGGCCTGCACTGTGCCGTGCTGGTGAACATGGCGGTGTTTGATGGAAGTGCCGCAAGTTTGTGTCCCTTGCTGATGCCATTTGCTGCCATGCCCTTGCTGGCCAGCAGCTAGCCGCATGCAGGCATGTTGTAGGTATCTGCACCAACACCTGGCCCATTGCCAGCCACTGGGCTTTTGGACCCCCTGTTGCCCATTTGATGGGTCGCCCTGTTGGCGTTTTTTGAAACACCAGGTGGTGATGGAGTATGGGTGGTGCAGCGTCGTGAGCCTTGGGCTGCATTGTTTCCGCAGCGCATCCTTTCAGCCACTACATAGCTGTTGCATGCGGCATCCTCAGCTGTGGATCGCCACTGGCTGGGCCAGCTCAAGTTTGCAGAAAAGCCCTTGCTTGATGTGCTGGTCTCATATCATCACATGTTCTGCTGGTGATGTTCAGCCTTTTGACTATGCGCTGTATATTGTATGGTGTTGACAGAATGCGACACCGGTGCCAACTCGTGATGATGTACGCATGCAGCTGCCGCCGGCGGCCGCTTTCCGAACACGCCGTTTCTGCTAAATACCATGTCCATTGAAGTCGCACGGTAAGATGTCATACTTGTAGCATGCACCAATCGTCAACAGATCAAGGGTCACGGTGCTGGGAGGCTCGCTGACAGAGATTAGGCTGTTGTCAACAGGTGCATCCAAGTGCAGCACACTAAACCAACTGAAGCAGAGGGGGGATTGTTACACACTCAATTTACGTCCACACGCGCCAATTGTTGTACTCGGTGGCTGACTGTTGGCAGTGTCCCTTGCACCCATGCCAATGTGGCAGAACCCACCACAGAAGCAAGTGCTTCTCTCACCATCAGAACAACCATTAGAACATCATTATACCACCACCAGTGCCTGTCCAGCACCATCACAAAACCCCTTGCAGTGATCTAGGATACTCAAGCCTTGAGTACTCAAGGCCTATTAGTAGGCCCTACAGCGGCTGAGTCTGCACTGCTCATAACTGATGGTGCTGCCGTCGCTGTGTAGTGCTGGAGCTTTTGCGTCGCTCCACTCATGATCATGCTGACTTTCCGCTGCTTCAGTCGTGCCACAATCGCTGCTGCGGTGCTTCAACTGAAGCGGTTGCAACCACTCTGGAGGTGGACAGGATCCGGTTAGAGGCCATGACATCCTGTGTTGGTCCTCTGCCAGAAAGAACGGTTCAACAGACTCAGCTGCCAGCCTGTCCAGCCCTCCTTTACCAGCCCGGTGGACAACCACATTGAGGATGGACAATCCTGAAGACATCAAAAGTCACACATCAGGCAGCAATCAGCACTTCGGCAATGTTGACATGTCAAGCTGTGTATCGACAACAATGCAGGAACACAACAGCACTGCTTTGCCCTGATGAAGCACACTGTGCTCAGGCTGAGCAACCGTGGAAGTGCCATGATGACCGGTTGCGGTGGATTGGCATGTCCATACCCATCTCAAGACTGCAAGTTGTTGCTGCTCCCTTACCTTATTCTGCCAGTGCTGCAGCCACCTGCTGGGCCACTGCAGGGTCGCTGTGTGTAAGATGGAAGCGCAGCACCTGACGCCACACAGGCTCATCTGCAGGGTCCTTGTAGCGTTCTTATTGGTGCATGCGTGCTTTTGTGTACACCTGTCAGAGCAGCTTGCATTACAGGTGTGACATGTGTGATGCAGTTACTCTGCCAGTTGCCAGCCCAGCCATTTAGGCCGTGCACCCGCCACATTCATTGGTGGTGCATGGATCTAGCTTACAGACATGTAGCCGTCGTAACCCCGGCTCGCCAGCTTTTGGCCCGTTAGAGCAGCCAGTTGTCAGCCAGTTGTCAGCCAGTTGTCTGTGTTCAGTCTCGGTCGATAGACGTGGTCTCCCGAGCTCTCAGTTGTCGTTTCAGGTTTCAAACTCAGTTAATTGAGTGTCTCTCCTGGGTTCCAGTTATCTTCTGTGTCTCTTGAGATTTTACATCTGAAGATCGCTAGTGGTGCTCACCTCTCGCGTCGCGATTGTGGGCAGCATCCCTCTCCCTTTCTAGTCGCAGCATTTCAGTCCTTATGGTGGAGTCGGAGGGCATGCATGCCACAGCAGCAGCAGTCACCATAGCCCAGATTAGTCATGAACCCAGCAGATAGCAGTCCACACCTGGTGCACTGTTTGAGAGGGTGCCCCACTGACCAGGTTTCATGCATGCAGCAACACATCACTGACGTATCTTCACGGCGTGGCAAGCATGGCAGACAGGCTGGTAGCAGAAACAACATCGTGCCACGCAGTGTGCGGCGCTGATATTGCCAGTCGTTGGGAAGCAACACCCGAACCCCCCAACTAGGCAAAAAAGAGACGAACTGGATGGTGCTGACACATGTCTCTGAGGTCAGCCCCACTCACCTCACTTGTCAGAGTAACCTCCCGGTGGTTGTTATTTCTGAGGAAGTCAAGGGGGTGAGCAGGTGCATTGACTGGGCCCATGTAGCACAGCCGTGTCAGCTGCTTCAGCTGTGTCAGCTGCAGCAGCAGCCCCTCCTTGTCAGAATGAGGACCAAACAAAGGGTAGAACAGAGCCAAGCCCCTCAGCCCTGTCAGCTGGCACACCAGCGGCAGGCGCTTGACTGCGGCATCATCTTGAGCATGCCAGGACAGTGTGTGAAGCCCGCTCAGCTTCTGCAGTGAGCTCAGCAGGTTGGTGCTGTGCTGTGGCTCTGAGTCACACGAGTCACCCATTGCCAAGCATGATAGGCCAGGGCAGCAGCTGACCAGGCTGCTGCCGTCAGGCCCTGGGTCAAGTGTGCCTGCCGGCTGGGATACTGCAGAGATGCACAGGGTGCGCAGCTCTGGCAGCTGCCTGCCAGCAGCGATGATGTGCTGCCATGCCCCTGTCGGCAGTTGGCAGCATTGGATGTTGAGGTAGTCCAGCTTGCTGCCGGCTGTCAGGGCCGAGTAGGCTGCTGCAGGAGGGTTGCCCTCCTCAATAGGGCGTAGGCTCTTGGACAGGTTGAGGTGTGTCAGCTGAAGGTGGGAGAGCTCGGCCATCATCTGCGTCACCCCTGCTGCACCACCAGATATGCTGCACTTGTACATGAGCAGGTGCTGCAGCTGGGTCTTGCCAGCCAGTGCTCCTGGCTCAAAGCTGACGCGATCCAACTCCATGCGCGTGAGGTGGTGGTTGGCGGACAGGTTCCTGGCTGTGATCCTTGCGCCAAGCCATCCCGACTCGGCAAGACGAAGGTCCGCCAAATGGGTCAGGGCCTGCAGGGGGTTCATGTCCAAGCCATCTTCCTCCTCCGCCTCGCTCTCCTCCCCCTGCTCATCTTCCTCCCCATGCCTGTCTTTGTTCTTCTCAGGCGGCCGCAGAGGGGTGACACAAAGCTCAAGGTAAGTGAGTTGCTGTAGTTGCTGCAGCACGCGACTGGGCAGGTGGCAGGAGATAGAGTAGAGGCACAGGTGCTCCAGCCCAACAGGCAGCTGTGACAGAGCCCGAGCACGCTCATCCTGATCCCCGTAGGCCTCAAGGATTCTGCAACTGATGAGGCGCAGCATCTTCAGGTCTGCTGTTCCAGGGCCCAGCACGCCCTCGAAGCCGTTGCCTGGCTGCAGCTGCACTTTCAGCAGGGTGCCGGATAGCTGCAAGGTGCTGAGCTTCACCGCTGGAGGCAGCTGGCAGAGGTTGAATACTTCGTCAGAACCAAATGCTGGCTGACCAGACATGAGGGCAAGGTTGTCAATATGTTGGCCATGTTTGTCCAGGTACATCAGCACACTGTCCATCTTCTGCTGATGTTGTAGATGGGCTGAGATGCTGCCCAGCACCAACACAGATGCCTGGTGCAGCCTGCTGTGAGACATAGCGGCATTGAAAAAGCAGCGTGGGCCGTTGGTAGCGCAGTAGTGCAACACTGTCAGTAGGCAGGGGTCAGGCAGCGCCAGCAGTACGGACGAAGCCTGTGCTGACTCGCTAGTTTCCATCCTGCGCAGTAGAAACACAAAAATTAAGTTTCTCGGACGGTGTTTGCTTAGAGCCGTTGTCACAGTGGCCTAGCCAGGTGAACTGGACTGGAAGAGAAGAAGGCTTGGACAACAGCAACACTCAGCAGCTGGTGGTCACTGCCCCGCTGTGTTACCTGGATTGCTGATGCGGTCACAAAAACCATGTGAAAGACTGTGTTGGCTCCCTTCGGACCGGTTGGTTGTGTGCCGAGTCAGTTCAGAAACTGGCGGGTTGGCACAGGTAAAGCAAGCAGCAGCTTCTATACCAGTTACGCATGACACCAAGATATTGTCCAGTATTTTATGAAGCGCATGGGGTTGCGTTTTTGCCACCCACGGTTTGAGTGTGAGAGTGTGATGTTGGGCAACTGTCCCTCAACAGATTCCAGCTGTCAGCAGCTTGCTGTGCATCCAACACGCCAACCCAGACATCATTCCTGGTTTTTTGTTCTGCACGACGCTTACATCTACACCTATGATGTGAAGCACCCTTGAGCACAAGCAGCCGAGCTGCTGAGCCCAAGCCCGGGTATCATCTGGGCCCAAACCATAGGGTGTCGGGCTCTGCAAAGCTCAGGCGGGATGCAGGTAACAGCACATAAGCATGTAGCTCAACATGATACGCCTTATGTTCAACAGAGTCATGGGACCCTGCATGGGTGCAGCAGCGTTTTGCTGTCTGGTCTGGAGGCTCAGCACGCTCATGATGGATGACATGCCCCAGCTCATCTGCCTGTGGCCGCTCCCACTGGTGGCACCCACGACCATGAGAGGCTGCAAGTACTTGTTGACTGCACCAATCTTCAGGTCACATTGGTGCATCAGTCCCCGCGCGCGGGCTGCTCGTGCATCTGTGGTGCGCTGTCACACATGCCCCTGCTGCTGACGGTCAGAACATGCATGTGCTGGCAGGACTCCAACCACCTGATGAAGCTGGTAGTTCAGCTGGGTACCAGCCATCTATGATGCTATTGACCACTCGCAGTACCAGCAAGTGAGCCATAGCTGTCACTCCTTGCGCACACACCGGACAGCATCCTGTTGTGCCAAACCTACTGCTGCTGAGTGTGCTGAGTTGGTCCTCCCCTGCTGCTGCAGCAGTCAGCTTGAGGCCTTTGGCAAAACAGAAGCCAGTAGGGCGGAAAGCATGACAGGGATCAAAAGATGGTTGCGAAGGAGGACACATCTGGCAGCTATTTGCCGAAGAGGTGCTGCCCTGGGTGCTGAGGCTAGGGCTGCTGAGCAACTCTGGTCACTCGGCCCAGGACCCTATCATAGTATGAAGCTTATGCCGCTTCTGAGAGTGCGTTGGCACTGCCTGGCAGGGCTGTGTACATGGTTGGCAGCCCATTTGGTTGCCGCGCAGCACAGCAACGCAATCATCTGGCCACCAACATGATGGTGGGCCACCCTTGCTGCTGGACTTGTCTTGTAGCCTCTCTCCACATGCATGCGGTAGTTCTTCAGTCACACATCCTGATTGCAGTGTACGTCTCAGGCAGACATGCCAAGCTCAACGATAATGGGTTGGCTGGCTGGCTGGTTGCCTGGCTGGTGGAGTGGGTGTTGTATATGATTCGACATCATGCAGTTGTGGGTCGTGACCAGGCCCTGGGCAGCTGCATTACACCCCTTCTCAGGAGCTTGGCAAAATGAGTGTGGGAGTGTTCAGCTTTGTGCTGTTGTGTTGCATGCAGTGTACAGTACAACTTGTAATGTTGTGTGCCTTGTACTAGTAGTGGTTGGTAGTGGCTGTAGTGTGCATTACAATCTATAGCTTGCAAGAATCGGCCACCTGTTTTGCTTCAAACTGCATGCTTCAAACCACATGTGCGCTTTCTGACTGGCAATGATAGCTGGCTGTCCTGCGCAACACTGCACAGCTGGATGCTGCACCATCGCGGTGCCTGTTGGTCTGAGCTGCCGCTGTTGCAGCAAATGGGCAATGCTGCTCATGGCAATGTCACATCATCGTAGCAGGGTGAAGCGAAGCCCTTGATCTAGTATGGGGGAGCAAGGGGTCTGAATGTTGGTGGTGGTGTTGGGGGTGCAGGGTTTGAAGCCCAAATGCATCAATGCACTGGCCGTGGCACCATGGTGCATGCAGCCGACCCAATCAATCCAGGTGTGGGTAGCGTATTGCACACACTTTGTGAGATAGCAGTTTGGTTGGATTGGTGTCCACAGGGCATGGCTCGGCACACTGCAGGAATTGCAAGGCAACCTGCCCTTGGGGCTAAGTGTGCCGGCGCGGAGCAATGCCCTGTAGCCCAGGAAAGCAGCTTACTCCAGCACATTGCTGAATCTGTCTGTGATGGTGATTGGTGTTTATAATGGATGGTGTCTGCCTTGTCGATCGGTTCAGCCTGGACAAAACCCCTTTGATCTGATGAGCTGTCACTTTGGACAAGCAGTAACCTTCCTGCCCCCTTCCACAAGAAACGTCCACCAAAGGCTATCAGCTCGTTTGTGTGTTCAATCATCATTCGTCGCCCTTCACCGTCCTTGGTGCTGTTCTTCCACCTCGGTCGTGTCACCCCCGAAACTGTGTGTGCAGAGAAGTATCAGCAGCTTCAGTGCAAGCAAGGGCATTGGTGTTAATATTAGGCGTGGGTCTGCAGCTGCCAGAAGCCGTCAAAACACACACATTGCAACAGTGAGTGCTCTCTGCTGTTCTGCTGTGTGCGCACCTCTGCCTGTACACACACGGCATGGTGCTGCATGCATGGACCAGGCCTGCCAGCCAGGCACGTTCCCCGACACTTTTTCTGTGTGCAAGCACTCGCCTGCTGCAAGTCACCAGCACAAGCTGCCAACTACGACCTCACCATGCATGCTGACTGCATGTACCTCCTGCTGCTGCTCACACTGCAGTGGGTGATAAGTTGCTGGAGCAGGTCTTCAACCTCAAGTTCATGGCAAAGCAGCTGAACAGATCAGCCATAAAGTGTGAAAAGGATGAGAAGTCAGAGCGGCTCAAGGTCAAGAAAGCGATTGAGAAGAACAACACAGGTACGCATTGGATGCCCATCCACCACCCAGTCACCATCCAGTCTGGCAACACACCCTTGATTCTTTGTGGCAGGTCCTACCATGTACAACCACACCAAAGCCCTTGCTGACAGGTTTCACGCCCTCCTCCCGTCTTGGTGCAGAGGGTGCCAAGATCTATGCACAGAACGCAATCCGGAAGAAGCATGAGCAGCTGAACTATCTCAAGCTGGCGTCACGGCTGGATGCAGTTGTCAGCAGGTTGGACACGCAGGCCAAGATGTCCATGGTCAACAGGAACATGATGGCCATCACCAAAAACCTGGAGAAGGCCCTGCAAGCAAACAACCTGGAAAAGGTCAGTGCAGCTGCACCACCAGCTTCAGCAGCATCAGCAAGCTGCTGAAGTTCTGGGAGTTGCTTGACTTGTTGCCCGCACTGAAGAAGGGGGAAGTTGAAGGGCTGGGCAGCTTGGGAATGCTGTGGATACAGGTTGCATGCACATGTGCCAGTTCCACACGGGTGCCCTTCAGCACGAGTTCCTCCTTAATTGTAACTCACACAAGCTGAGCCCTTGCAGTCATGTCCACCCCATCTCGCCTCACCCTCTGGGTTGCCACAACAGTGTGTCCGCCCCTGCTGCCGCTTCTGCCTGTCTCCCTACTGCTGCCCTTTCGCCGCCTCGCTGCTGTCCTGCAGATCGCCAGCACCATGCAGCTATTCGAGAAGCAGTTTGAGAACCTGGACCTGCAGACGCAGGTGGTTGAGGGTGTAATGAGTGAGCAGGCGGCTATGTCCACACCAGAGGACGAAGTCACAGCCCTCATGCAGCAGGTGGCAGACGAGCACGGCCTCGAGGTGCAGATCGGCCTGCCAGGGGCAGCCACGGCGGTCGCAGCGCCTGCAGCAGCGGCGGCAGAGCCAGATCTCAATGCGAGGCTAGCAGAGCTCAAGGGAGCGCGGGTAGAGAGCCTGCCTAGGTGTAGCCATAGCGGGGGCAGGAGCCGCAGCAGCGCAGCAGCGCTTGGAAGGGGGCATGTCAGGGTGGGGTATGGCTGTGTGGAGGCCCAGGCACGCAGCAGGGGGCAGACCAGCTTGAGTGTGAGGCACAAATCAGCCTGCCAGAAGCCAGGTGGCTCTGCAGCACCAGCAGCAGCATTGGCAGGGCCAGGCCTCAATGGGGGGGGGGGTGGTACAGGGTAGCCACAGCGGTGGCAGGACCCGCAGCAGATGAAGCTTGTGGGAGTATGTTTGGCATCTGCATTGGGGTGTGAGGACGTTTGGCAGGCAGCTGCTGTGGTGTTTTTGGCGCCCCGCTCATGCGCCTGTCACATTTGCAGTGACAGTGACAGATGCTACAGCATCTGTTTGCTGCAAGTCACAATTTGGCCCAGTAAGGGCTTGTGTATGGGGATGTGGGGGGCGGCACCAGGAGCCACTCCAGCCATTCTCATCGCATGTGGAAGGCAATACATGTGCTGGTTGAAGCAGCTGCAACCACAAGCTGATGTGAGTGCTTGTGCGCCCCATGTAATATATTTTTGCAGCCTCTTCCCAGCATGCATTGGCAACAGAGGGGGACGAAGGAATATTGGGGCTGGCTGTGTCTTGTGTACGGCTGTTGCTGCGGTGATATGCCCTGCTGCGCACCTCGCACTGGTGGCTGGCCGTGCAAGTGGATTTGACTGTTATGAGACTGCTCAGCAACAACATGCTTTCCTGCTGTCCTGACGTACCGCAGGCATGCTCAGCGTCCCTATGCTGCACTCAAAAACAGTGCTACAGCAAAGCCGTCTGCTGCATGCTGTGTATAAGACAAGATTGCTGCTGACACGTTGGTTGCACTTCCCAGCAGTTGTGTGCAAGTTGTGAGGCCGAACAGTACATTACTGCACCTGCTGCTAGGTTGCTGTCATTGGTGCAGTAACCTGCTGTAGTGGCGCATATGCAGCTTGCAGATTAGTGAGGTCTTACTTGGAGGCTGGAATGGATACAATCAGCATTCCAAAGGTTGTTGGGCAGCTGGACTTCATGAGCAGATCTGCTAGATCTAGATCACCTGTCCAGTGGCGCATTCTGCAAAACTCCATCTACTGGCTTAGAGTGGCACCTAATGGCTTTAAGGTGGCATCAGGCCTGGTACTACGTGGCTGGATACACACATCATGTCACACGAGGTTACGGCCATGGCCATGTCAGTAACTCCTTGACATGACCGCGTCGCTTTATGACCAGGATGCCTGGTTACACCTGATGGCGAAACCGCACCGGCTCTGTCCGCTTTCGATGTAGGTTACATATTACGCACGATACGTACACTCAGCGTCGCTTGATCGATCAGCAAGGTCGGATGAGCAGCAGAGATCGCTCCACAAGTACGCCCTCCTCGGCCCACACCTACAAATCCTCTCAAAAGCACCCCAAACGAGAGTATCAGGCGACCTACAAAAAGACTGAGCAGCAGCTGATCGCCCTGCAGCGCGATGTGCAGGAACAGCAGCAACAACAGCAGGAGCAGAGCGAGAAGAACTTGATATTGGCCGGGCTCATATACGTGCAGGAGCGAACCAACGCCATTTATGAAAAGCACAAGCGTTGGTTAGCAGCTGGAGGTCCCACAGCAGAGGACCTCAAGCTGCAGCAGCAGCTGGAGGTTGAACATCAGGTACCCTGCAGTGACTCCAGCTGATGGGTCCATGCACATGCTGCATGCTCCTGTCTCACCAATACTTCTTACTTCGCACTCGTCCGCACCAGGTTGGTGGCAGTCACTGGTGCCTGTACGCCCTGGAAACGGCGTCCTGGGAGCAGCTGCAGGCCGCGGTGTCCTACAACTGCACCCAGTGGAACGACTTCCTGAACAAGTACTTCCAGAAGCTCGTGTTCCTCAGCGAAGTCCTCAAGAGGTCCCCAGAGCAGCAGGCCCAGCTGCTGCAGGCCAGCGGGATCAGTCCTGCACCGCACGTGCCGCTGGTGTACAACTACAAAGGCCTGAAGGTGGGTGGCTTGGTGGGTGATTTCGATCGCCCTTATCCCTGACCTGAGAGGCTGGGGTACGACAAGTTGAAGGCCCTGTGGGCACTCTCATGAGTCCTTGGCTCGCTGCCTAGTCGAGGTGCTGACTCTGTCCCCAATAACTGTACTGTACTGTAATGTACTGTACTGCAGAACACCATCACTCCTGCATGGGCAGCTGTGCTGGAGGCCCTGCAGCACGAGGGCAGCCTCGCGCTGCTGGCGTTGCTGCATGGCAACATGGCCCTCTATGAAGCAGCCAGCAGGCACGCAGGCACGGGGCAGCTCTGTGTGGCGCCGCCGACGTTTTGGGCGCGTCTGGCGGAGCGCATGCGCTTCACCGGCTGCAGAAGCTTCACTTCAAGCTGGCGCTGGAGGTGAGGGGAAGGGCTGGGGAATGGGGGCCACCTGCTGCTGCTGCTGCTGCTGCTGATGCTGTTGTTTGGCAGCAGAGGGTGAAGCAGAGGCGACTGATAGGGTGAATGTGTGACAAAGGCTGCCTGTGGGATGATTGCAGGGGCACTTGGGCTCACAGTACGCAAAATGCATGTCTGCATGCCTGCTAGTTGCCAGTGAGTCTGGTTGCTGCAGATCATACGGCCCAGCACAGCATGGCTCGACCCTGTACCCGCCTGTGACTCCGTCCAGCATGCTACTGGATGTACTAATGCCCCATGAGCCTGGTTGGCTTCCAACAGGCGTTCAGGCTTGGCCTGAACCATGCAACAGTAACAGTAGCAGAAACAGTATCACCCTGCCTTTAGTCCTGCCATAACGCGAATTTGTCAAGCGCATATGTCTTGCGCTTCCTCAACAAGTCATGCTGCGTACTGTGCTGTTTGTGTGCATGTTGTGCCGTGCTGTGCTGTGCCATCAGAACCACGCACGGCAGGCTCAAGCAGCAGCAGCACAGGGCATCTCAGTCCTGCATCAGACGCCTAGCTATGCCTTCCTGCTGGCCTGTGAAGCCATTGCAGCACAGCAGCGGAGCTCCGAGGGGTTGCCTGGCCCAGCAGCAGCACCAGGTCCAGTCCCAGCAGCAGCAGCAGCAGCAGCGTCAGGCTGTGAGGGTGCTGATGCAGCAAATGGGCGCCCCTCACCTGTAAGCAGCAATGGCACTCACAGTCAGGTGCAGCAGCACGGAACCCTGAATGCAGCTGCATCAGGCGCCGCTGCAGCCAATTCTGCACCACCAACAGCACATGCAGCAGCAGGAGACAGCCCAGCAGCAGCAGCAGCAGCAGGAGACGGCCCAGGAGCAGCGGAGGGTGGTGCAGCAGCAGCAGCGGCGGCGGCAGCATTGGCAGAAGGGTGGGCGGATGAGGACATGGGACAGGGTCCAGGCGCAGAGTTGGAACGGAAGATGGCACTGTACTTGCGGCAGTGGGTGGCACTCAACCTGTTTCTGAAGGACACCATGTCACCGGAGCAGAACCTCCTCATGAGCATGGGATGTGAGTGGGAGTTTGCTACTGCTTTTGGCCTTGCTGCTGTTGGAGCAGGCGCTTGAGCATCCTGAGGGTTTGTGTCAGATTGTTGGCTTTGCATGTGCGCAGTGGGTGCTGAGACGGTGCCCTGTGTGCGCCCAGTGTCAAGCTGTTGGCTCCGCATGCACGCAGTGGGCGCTGAGTGTCAATTGGTGGCTTGCATGCACACAGTTGGTGCTGAGACTTTGTTCTTGCATCCCGTGTCAAGATGTCGGCTTTGCATGCACGCTGTTGGTGCTAACACATTTACAAGCATCCATCCATCCCACATTGCCGTGTCCCCAATGTGCATGCTGCCGCTTTCCGCCTGCTGCAGCCTACCCTTTCTGGCCGCTGCCAGCCTCCATCTGCGGCGCTGCTATCCAGCTACCCGACAGTGAAACGGTGACAGCTTCGTGGCAGGACGCGGCTGAGGTTTTGCCTGACTCCATCGACCTGTTGCTGTCGCAGCGGCGCCACACCATGGCTGAGACTCACGACAGCTTGATGCCCAAACTCATGAAGCTGCGGCTCTAGCAACTTTGAACGTGCAGGTGAACAGCGCGTACGTGCGTGTGTAGACTGTTTTAGCAGCTTCGACGTGGGTGGAGAGATGGTGGTGTGGTTGTTGATCCGTTCCTATTGATTTGTCTTCATGGACCATGCTGCATCGGGTGTTTGGGGGCTGTGTCAGTGAGCTCGTCTGCACCATGATGATGGCGTATGGGGTGTGTGTAGCGCACAAGGATGCTGGAAGTGGGAAGGGCCTGCCTGCATGGCACCACAGCGGCAGCTGGCTGCTGCTGTGCTGTGCAGTAAAGTTGTGACCCAAAGTTAAAGGTCATGCATGTGTCAACATGGAGGGTCTGCATGTCCACAACACATGCATAGCGTGGCGGCACCATGCAGAAGTTCTGTAAAGGAAAGGTCTGGAAAGGTTCCTGCCTGGCTTGTGCTGCTATAGCCAGCCAGTGCCATGGTCAGGATGTGAAAGCTGGGAGGGTTTGAATGAACTGCCTGCATTCTGCGCCATCTGTTTTTGGTGTGCATGCCCAACATGTCATGCTCACTGTGCACCGTGTGGAGGCTCCACACGGGACAGCTGCTGGGATCAGTTGCAGCTGTGAGCGGTTGCTGTGAGCAGTTGCTGTGACCAGCTGCGCTCGATCCGTTGCATGCGCTACATGTATGCATGAGATACGCCCGGCGGTGTATGTGTACATGCATCCGGTGGGCTTTGTCTGCATGAGGTTTGCAGTTGTGAATGGGCCTGGATGGAGATATGGCTTCAGCAATTGCATTTGCATTGGTGTGCCCCTTGGATATGTATTATAAGCTTTCATAGACGTGAGGGGTTTGTGCCTCTAGTTCCTACTTTTGAGCCACCCAAGAGCTGTTGTGCTGGCCCAGACAACCCATTAGGGTACTTCTTGTGTGTGATTGGTGGCCAATTGCATGCAGTATATCAACAAAAGGTGTATGGCCGCCAACTGTTGTGGAGGTCAAGCGGGGTGTGATGGTTGTGGCTGCAGAGAACTCTGGGACATGTGCTGTCATTATGTCGTTCCTTTGCGTCAGCGCGGCGTGCCTGGCTCCTTTCCTCTTACGCCCTGGGCATGTGCTGTGTGCAACAACAGCGTGATGCATGTGCTGTGTGCAACAACAGCGTGATGCGTGTGTGAATCAGCACAGTGGGTGCATGCGTTACTCAGGCATGCCCACCATGATGTTTGTGTGTATGTGGACACATAGCATGCATGCATGGAATGCATTCCTGCGATCCCAATGGATGCTACCCAGAAGGACAGGCAAGACACTTGTTGGGCAGTGCATTGTTGTCGGTTGGAGACGTGTGTGAAGTATGTATGTTGAAGGAGGTGGGCCAACTTGGCTGGGTGGTGTCGGTGTGTGAAAAACATGGTGTGTTTACAGTTGAAGGGCCGGCAGTCAACATACATCTCATGCAATCGAAGCATGGGTGTGATGCAGCATGTGTGTGGGCTACAGGTTTGTGTTGTGTCTGTCATGTTGCCTTGATGCCCCTGTCAGTCAGACCAAGGAGGGGGGTCCATATCTGTCTATCTGTCACTCTGGTGACATGCTTTCCCTCAGTGTAGTGAAGGCCCCATCTGCTTGCAGCTTGTGACACTTGCGCCCCAAGGCGGGTCAGTGGCCTTCTATGTATCTGGTTTCATCGTCGGCTTGCAATGCAGTCGAATCACTCACTACTGTGGGCCCTCACCCATCACTGCGTTAGCCAGGTTGTGTGCTGCTTCACTTACACTGTTTGTGCTGGACGGGGTGCGCCGTACTGCGCGTCTGTGCAGTGCAGCAGGGTGCAGCACTGTGTTCATTTGAGTGCCAGGGGCCTTCTGCTCCTGCCCATGTTGTGACAGTTGTGGCCTCAGGGAGGAACCCAGGGTGCTCAGCTGGGTAAGGGTGGCACTGTTGGCCGATTCTGCAGGAATATACTGACTTGGTGCTCTTGTAGCGGGGTTGTGTTCCCTTCAGAGGAACACAACCAAGTTGGTGTGTTATCCTTGTTGATGCTGACTAGTGGGTGGGGGATTGCAGTGAGGCACGATCGGTTGCAGCATCGTGATCAGTTGGTCTGTTTACTCACATAATTGAGGCGGAGCTGTGTTGGTGGGGCAGGGTGTCAGTAGTGCAGCACAGGCAGATGCAGCACACACTCTATGGCATTCTGGTAAACTGGTGGGCTGTTGCGGCCTTGCCTTTCTCTCTTTGTTGGCTGTCACACTTGTGACCCTAAAATGGCTCAGTGCCTGTGCATGATCATTTGATCTGGCAGTCAGTGCAGGTGATCTGGTACCCATCAAAATGCACAACACACGGTGTGCCAGCTCTGCCGTGCTGCTGCCAGCTCTGTCCTGCTTGCCCGTGGGGTCCTTTGCATGGAAGCCAGCTGCCGACACTGCCGCAAGCTGCAGCTGAGGCTCTTTTGGAAGAGCATGCTTGATCGTATTGCAGACCGTATGCAGGCATGCTGCCATCTTTGGTTGTTTAGCAAAAGTGTCAGGCTTGTGCTGGTGTACAGCACCCAGGACCCGCCACAAAAAGGATTATGCTTTGCGAGATGGGCGCTAAGCACTTTTCACCTGGTTGAGTGCATGGTTGGCACCCTGATTGCCTCTTTGGGGCGGCCACTGTGAGGAGCTTTCAAGTGTGCTGCCAAACTGTGGCTGATGTTGCCAACACAGTTCAGCACTGCTGATGGCATTGCTGATCGTCACATGGCAGCTACAATGGTGGCATGCCGGTCATACTTTGATGTTGCTGCCATGGGTGCAGAAGTGTTTGTTGAAGTTCACACAAGTAGCATTTGCGCACTCGCTGCACTGCCAGCCTGCTGGCTGGGAATCCTGCCAGGATTCCCAGCCATAGCAAATTTTTGAAGTTCTTCTGACACCCCACTGTCGAAGAGTGCTGCAGGCAAGGGGGTGTTGGCACCAGTGGTTTGTACTTGCATATGAGGTTTTGGTATTGGGAGGTGGTTGAGTGGTTGTAACAGTCCACAACAGCTTTGTGGTTTACCATACAGGCAGGGCAAACATGTTTGCAGATGTTCCCAATAGCTGGCCTCATGGTGCACCAGCAAAAAGGCAGACCAACTCCAACACATACTGACCAGTAGCAGTTCCTGCATCAGCTGAACGTGTGCAATGCACACTGTGCATTGACATTGCACTTGCACCAGGAGAGGCCCTCAATGGGGAATGGGAGAGCTGCACGGCAGACTTCTCTAATACATCAGAAAGACGAGTGTAACATGTTGCAGGAGGTCAAGGGGTCAATTAGTAACCATGCTGTTTGACTGCGGTCAACACGGTGAACTAGACCGTCAGCGGAACCGTCCGCAATACAATCAAAGTCCATTTACGTTTTGTCCAGACTCCGTCAAAGATGGCGAATTTTGTGCATCAATGCTGGGTGGCCCAGCAGCAGCTGCTCCTGAAAGAGGTGCGAAGCAACAAGCCAGCTTCCAGGTCGACTAGGAACGCGACGAACGATTGCTATCAATGTTGCTACCCTCTTCAAAGCGACTCTGGTCGGTTCCTGCAGGGACTGATTGAAGAGCATCTGCAGCAAACCTGGTCTGCCGTGTGCAGCAGCATAATCAGCAGTCTCAAGCAAGGCAGGGGCTGCAAGATCCCCGGATTGTGCACGATACTTCCCAGCACTTCAACCTCAGACTCCCAGGCTGGTCAGCCGTGCATGAAGGTGTTGCTGTCGGAGCAGCTGCTGAAGGTTGCCCCTCAGCTGCAGCTGGGCAGGGGCTGTGCACACCATGCCAGTGTGAAGCAGCAGGTTCAGGGCGTGGACACACTCAACACAGCCAAGCTTACTTACAGGTGATAAGTGGGCTGCAAGGACAGGCAGACAGCGCATGTGCTGCATGCAGGATGGCATAGTGGTGCTGGCAGCTTGAGTTCATGCTTGGAGACAGCTTGTCTGCCCCATCCCACAACCTCCCATACACCAATTGCTCTTAATCCACTCAACAAGTCATATCCGGCTGCCTCCACTGCAGGTTTGCACAGGGCTTGAGCCAAGACGCAATAAAACTGGCAGTGCGTGTGCTGACTGATACAGCGGGCAAGCAGCTGAAGCTGAGGCAGGCCTGTACTGTTGACCTGGGTGTCGGGCAGTTGCGCTTTGCAGCAGGTGCTGGCTTAGCAGAGTTCACCCCACGATCTGGCTGGCAGCGGCAGCAGCCGCAAGCACCACCACGGGTGCCTCCGCTGAACAGCAGCACAGATGCAGTGAGCAAGCCACAGGGCAGTCTGGCACACAGTGGTGCAGCCAGCCACTGCAGCAACAACAGCAGCCACCAGCACAGCAGCATCTCCGCCTCTGCAGCGCAGCAGACCTTACACAGCAGCAAGTCTCCTGCGAACGCACCCTGCAAAGCAGAGGCAGTGGGGAGGGCAGCTCGGCCAGCAGCACCACGACCACCAGCAGCAACAGCAGGCCCCTCAACAGCAGCAGTGCCCGAGAAGCCCAGCAACTGCGACTATGACCCAGCAGCTGCTTGGGAGATAGCCAGGGAGGTGCGCACAGCAGCGGCACAGAACGCACGCGTGAAGCCTGCAGCATTTGTGCTGCCAGCTGGAGGCCCGTGTGAGGAAGGGGACCAGCCGCGCATGCCGCAAGGCAAGGGCAAGTACGCGGCCCCTACACTGAGCCAGCAGCAGGTGTGTGTGCTCACTGCTTGACAGTCTTGACAGCGATGGCTTTGTCAATTTGATAGCATGTAGTCATCCTCGCCATACGGAGCTCACATGATGTGAAACCTTGACATGTGATGCCTTGAGACCGCGTGTGCACACAGCTGACTCAGTAGTACTTCTAGTCAACTGGGCAAGCCTGGCTGCGCTATTTGGTAGGATCAGCAGAGTCTGCTGCACGTTTGTGGCCTTGACACCGAGTGTGCTTGCAAAGCTGCCCCTAAGCAAGAGCGGTTGGTTTACACGGTCTGCGGTGCCCATATGCAGGTGATGGCAGCCGCAGCTTTGCGCCTGCAGCACGAAGCAGCGGAACGTGCAGCCCAGGAGGCGTCCACACTCAAGCTTCAGGCGTCGCGCATGTCAGCCCTCAACCTGCAGGCGCAGGCTCGAGCGCAGCAGAAGCGGACTCAGAAGCAGCAGCTGGCGGTACGTACGGAGCTTGCTGTACGCAGGGCATGTGCAGCCTGGGTGCATACACTATCGTGCCTTACATTGTATGTGTTTAGAGTCAGGGGATACACCCGTGTCCAGCTTCCCATTATAACTGCAGGTGATGATGTTGCTTGATGCAGTATTCCGCACTGCTGTTGGGAGTTGTCTGCATCCAAGAATCATCCTGCACGTATGTGTGGCACATGCATGTGCAGGCGGACTTGGCACAGCAAGTGCAGGACAAGGCCAGGAGGGCTCAGCCTGGCCACCTCAATGGACTGCTGGAGCAGGCACTGATTGTGTCCAGCAAGCCAGACCCTGCTGTTGTCAAAGTGCAAAAGCGCCAGCAGCAGGCAGAGTACAGGTGCGCTGCTCGAACAGAATAGGTACTCAGCACGACCAAGACAACCAATGGCAAGCTTGAAATGGAGTTGCCAGTGGTGCTGCTCCTTGCCTAGGCTGCTGGAGGGCTTGTCTGCTTACATCGCAAACAATGCGTATCAGCAGTTGCGGTTGCTTGTGCCTTGCATGACTCCAGCACGTGTCCGCCAACCAAGCGCTGCCAACACTGACAACACGAGGAGGTGTGTGCAGCGCTGTCCTGACTTCCATATGTGTGTGTGTAATTTTGTTCAAATGCATGCAGGGCTTTCCTAGACACGCAGGCTGCCGCCAAAGGCAGGCAGCAGCATTGCGACCAGCTTGAACAGCAGGAGGTGCGGCAGCAGCAAAAGCAGCTGGTGCAGAATGCACTTGGTGCAGCAGATGACCCCCGCGCGGACTCCTAAGCCAGTCCGTGTGGGCTAAGACAATTTTCGCCTGCTGCCGGCCAGGCATGCTCAGCTGCGCAGTTGCCATGCCCTGAACAGCAGTCAGCCTGGGCTGCCTCAGCCCATGTGGGCCAGCAGTGCGCACTTTGCTGGAAGACATGTACGGAATCACATTGGTGCAGGTACATTAAGGTCACCTTGACAGTTCTACACATCACCAGGCCCTGACAAGGTTGAGGGGGGCTGACATGGTCGAGACACTGTTGAGACCTGCCACCTGTCACTTTTGAACGTGATTCGTCAACCTTTCACAAATGTTTTTCAGCGGAGACTTATTTTGCCAGTGGCCAGCAACGACCAGTGCTTTTCAGGTGCAGACTGAGTTGCGAAGCAGCAACAGCAAGCGTGGCGCGGTTGCAACAGCACCACACAAAGTGCACATCCCAGCCCAGCCGTCAGTCTCTGCCTAGTAACGACACCAAATTCGGTCTTGAACTTCCAGAAATGGGCGGCAAGGGCCAAGTCACGCTGGCCGGCAGCAACAGCAGCACAGACATGAGTGATGCAGAACAGCCCCCAATCAAACGTGGCTTGACGTTTGGGGATAGCAGTGGAGGCATGCCCATAACAATTCAGGTGATTCTACGTGTTCAGCTGGCAAGGCTGCCCTGCACTGGTTGCACACTGCATCGGAGTCACCACACGTCCTGGGTGCCAGCCAGTGGCTTCTGCAAAGTCCTGCATTGTGACCTGTGCCATGGTTGCAGGCCCTGAATTATACCGTAATCAATGCCTACAACAAGAAGGAGACCTTGTACCTGCTCAAGGATGTCACAGGCTACTTCAAGCCGGGCCAGATGGCGGCACTGGTGCGCAACTGCCTCATCCACAGCATTCGCAGCAGCTTGCATGGAGCACTGCAAAGTGGAAGCGTGCCAGAAGTCTCTCGTTGTCAGTAATGTGCTAGCTGGCTACCGTCATCTAGCGCATTTGGACGCTTGCCAGCCTCTAAGCAAGCACTTTGATGCTTGGGGATGCTTGGGGATGCTTGGAACCTTCCTGCAGTGCCATATACATGTGCTGGCATGGCATAATTCCCCACGGTCTGATGTCCGTGCAGATGGGTCCGTCTGGCAGCGGCAAGACGACGCTGCTTGACCTGCTGGCTGGGCGCAAGACAGTGGGCAAGACGGAGGGCTCCATCCTGTTTGCAGGCAACAAGCCCACACGTCCCTTCCTGCGCCGCTACACAGGATACGTGGAGCAGTTTGGTAAGCACATGCCAGCACCATGCGTAACATACTGGGCATGCTGGACAGCAGCCGTCTGCCAAATGTTGGCAAACCGCGGCTATTTGATCAGCCATGGAGCTGGCACGCATGTGTGCCCTGCTCTAGATGCTTGCAAGATGCTCCAGGCCTGTGACATCAATCACTATGCTGCCTGCCTGCCTAACTGCCTGCCTGCCTTCCCCCTTTCTGCTCAGACACGCTGCTGCCTATCCTGACTGTTGAGGAGATGCTGCTGTACACTGCTGAGCTGAAGCGGCCCCGCAGCATACCCCTGGCAGACAAGCAGGCGGCAGTGGAGGAGCTGCTGGACAGGCTGGGACTCAACACCTGCAGGTGGGTGGCAGCAGGGTGGTTGTACACAGTTTGCATGATTGGCGGATTTGTACCGCCCTGCCGGCTACCCGGCTGCTTAGTGTGCACAGGCCACATGGTCATGTGCAAGTATGACTTCGGTCCTCAGGACATGTCAAGGCCATGGTTTGCTGTGCTGGCAATGGACAAGCAGCACATGCCTTCCTGGTTACGTAAGCGCCTGCAGGAGGAGCCTAGGGGATTGCATCACGAGTCGCACATAGCTCAGCTCAAGGTCCAGGGTTCAAGCGGTTGTTGCTAAGGTCAAGGAAACCAGCCACAATGTCAGCAGTGCTGCTGCGCACCTGTGTTGACCTGCCACGCTGCAGGCATGTGAAGATCGGCAACCCCCTGCAGAAGGGCATCAGCGGCGGCCAGGCCAAGCGCACCAACATCGGCATCGCACTCATCACCTCCCCCCGCGTGCTGTTCCTGGACGAGCCCACCAGCGGGCTGGACAGCTTCACCGCCAACGAGGTCATGACCGTGGTGCAGGGCCTGGCGGGCGGTGGTGTCACCATCCTGGCAACCATCCACAGCCCAACAGCATACGCCTTCAGCCTCTTTGACAGCCTCATGATGCTGGTGAGCGCTTCTTTTGAAGCGGTGTGACTAGTTGCACACAGCTGTCTAGTGGCTGGCCAGCACGCATGTTGTTGCGCGAGCCAGGGACACTTGCCTGCGCCGGCTTGATGCTTCAAGGCCACCTGCTTTGTCATAATGCAGTGGACAGGATTCAACAACATTCTTTGCAGGAAACGCTCAGCCAGTCACAAGGCTGCAACGGCTCGAGCTGTGTTGTTGACTGGCTGCCTGGTGGTTCTGACACTGAATGCCGTTCCGTGTGTCTTCCAGGTGCGCGGCCGTGTGGTGTACTTTGGTCCCACAGGCAACGGCTGTGTTGAGTACCTGAGGGGTATCAACAGCAGCTACCATGCCAGCAGCAAGGACCCCGTCAGCCCTGCCAGCAAGACAGCGCCAGCGGTGCCCCTGCTGAATGCGGTTCAGTCTCAGCAGCTGGCAGATGGATCTGTGGTTCAGCTGAACCCTGCTGAGTGGCTGGTGGACCTGTTCACCCAGGCTGACAGGGAGGGACGCGGAGGTGACTTTGCAGATGCGTACGACGCATCACAGCTCAAGCAGGTAATGCTGTTCGACATGCTGGCATAAGCAGCTTGTTGCTTTTCACAGAGCAGGGTTTACAGAGCAGGGTTTGCTGGTTTCATGCAGCAGCAACCTACTGTGCTCAAGACACCAGCAGTTGCGTGCTGGGGTCACATGCTACATACCACTACTGTTCAGATACTTGCCCCAAGCACTCCCTGCTGAGCTTTGAACATTCAACATCAGCAGCTAGGGCAAGCACTTGCCGCAAGCCCAAGTGACGACTTGAGCAAGCAACGCCACGCTGTAAGAGCCACGTTCAGCTGAAAACAATTTACTGGCATATTTGCGTCATGCGTGTGCTTGCGCCTGTGCAGGCTAACCTGGAGGAGACTGCTCAGCTGGCCTCCAAGCACACTGACCTCCCTGCCCACGTGCTCAAGGAGCTGGCCACCAAGTCAGAGACAGTCACACCCTGGTGGTGGGGCCTCAGGACACTCATCAAGGTACATCTGCCTGACGCAGAAACAGCAGGCCCTGCTGAAGCAGGCATCCTGTGTGGTGGCTCACGGCGGGCCACCTGCAAAGCAATTGCAGTTGCATGAGATGTCGACACCAGCTCCCTCCTATGCCTGCAGGCCTCCTTTTTTTTGGCTGAGTGAGAGGTTTGTTGCGAGAAAAGTTGCTCAGACAGTTTGAATGATCAAAAATGATTTGCGTGTGTTGTGTTGTGCCCTGCAGTACCGTACATCACACAACTACAAGAGTGGGGAGTTCCTCGGCTCCAGGATTGGGGACAAGGTCCTCATGGGGCTGTGAGTGTACCAGCTTGCTGCCAGCTCAGTGGACTTGTGTGGGAGGAGGGATAGCTGCAGGACACAATTGCAAACATACTTACAGCAGCACCGTTTGTGTGTGTTTGCCTCATGAGCCAGCCACGTGTTGCTTAGCGACCAATGTCAACTTCAGACGTGCTGTTGCTGGGCGCTTGTATGTTGTCTCCAGCCGCTTGGCTCGCACCGGTTCGTCAGACTTGGTGCTGATTGCCGTGGGCTTGGCAACTAACGGTGCTGATGCTGGTGCACTGCTGCTGCTGCTTCCATATAGGCTCATCTTGACCCTCTACCTGGGCATTGGTGAGTGGGCTGCGGGCGTGCTGCGCTCAGACTGTGCCCTCCCAGCATGCATGTATGTGCAAACGTGTGGAGATGTGAATAAAATGCTGCTGAATCGCAAAATGAACGTGCTGGCCATGCACGTTGGCGGCCCAATGCACGTCAGTCTCACAATGCCCACCACCCACCACTGTGCAGGCGACGACTTCAAGCCCAGCAACTACATCAACATGGCCGCAGTGCTGTTCATGTGGGTGGTCATGCCAGCCTTTGGAGCTGCTGCCTATGTCCCCAGCATCACACTGGGTGAGTCGCCGTCTTGGCCTTGCCTAGGTCGATGAAATGTTGGTGCATCCAGCATGGCCGCCTGCTGCACTGAGTGATGTGAAGTCCATACCATAGGACGCTGCACATCTCACTCAGCTTGGCAGAACTTACTCAGCCTGACACAGCTGCTCAGCTGGACGCACTCAGGCTGTGCAGCCTTAGCCATACCTGTGTACCACATTGGCAGAGCAAACATGCAACTGCTGCTGCCGCGTTGATGAGTCTGTGCTTCAAGTCCTGTTGCCCGTGTGTGTTGCAATGCAGAGCGCAGCCTGTTCACGCGAGAGCGTAGTGACGGCCTGTACACCACTTTCACCAGCCTGGCGGGCAAAATGTTCGACGAGCTTGTCATCAACGCCATTGTTGCGTGAGTTTGCGGTCTCTTTCATCAGCTCTCCAGCCTTTGCACAACCTGTCCTGACAAGCCGCGGGCAGACGGCCAGTGTGACTTGGCAGCGCGACAGCGATGCAGCTAGAGTTGACGCTTGAGTGGCTTCGCACATCTGCAAAGACATCAGGGTCCTGATAGCAGAGTAGCTTCCTGTGTCGCGACGTTCTGGTGTCTGCTGTGCTGTGCTGTGTGCTGTTATTGCAGAGCGCCTGTGACAGCTGCGGCCTTTTACGGCATCCAGCTTCAGGGCAACTTTGGGCTCTTCTACTGTGTGTACTTGGCAACACTGTGTGTTGGCATAGGTAAGAATGTGGTTTCGTTGCTGAGGGCTTGCGACATCACCGCACCCTTGCTCAGGATCATTTCTGATGGTGTCAAGTCTGTGTTGGGTCGTTTTTAGAATGCGGTCGACTTCCCCTGGGCCTGCAAGTAACTTGGCTTCATGTGTGTCTTGTGTGCTTGCAGTGCTTGCCTACTTTGTTGCTGCCATGAGCCCCAACATGGATGTGGCCAACGCTGCCCTGCCAGTCTACGTGTCCACCCTGCTCTACTTTGGAGGCTTCCTCTTCACGTGGGTCTCACTGCCTCAAAATGGCTCCTATGAATGCAGTGTTAAGCTGGTGCTTGCTAGTACAACCCAACTATCCGCATACACCTTGGAGCAATTGCGCATGTTTGACACAGCACTACGTAGCTGGTATACCAGCTTGCTGACATGCCGTGCTGACAAAGGCGTGTTGTCGATGTGGTACTACCTTGCTGTTTTCTGCTTGCAGCTTGGATGCCATGCCCCCCTGGTGGAAGTGGTACTCATACATCAACCCTCTCAGGTGTGTGCGAGAGTGACAAGGTAGTCGACAAGATGTGTGTGTGGGTGACATTGTGTTTTTCGTGCACAGCTGCTGCACCATCAGCATGGGTTGAAACCGTGCAAATGACAGCCATGTGGCTATGTAAAGACTGTTATCATTCAAACCATCTTTCGTGTGTCTATTGTTGCAGGTATTCTTGGACGGCTCTGATGATCAACCAGTTTGAAGACAACAACCCAGTCTTCCTGGATGGAAAGACTGTCTTGGTGAGTTGAGCAGGTGGCCACATGCTTTGAGCTAGTCGAATTGGGAATGTGTTGCTTGGGGAGCTGTTGGAAGGCGTAGACTGGTTGACATCAAGCGGCCTTTGCAGCGTCAGGGCGTTCTGGCAATGGACAGGATTTGGCAGCAGTCGGGTTTGTATCAGCTGTTGGGCGTGGATCAGCTGTCCGGCAGGTGTTGTGGGATGACGATGGTCGGTCCAGTGTGAAGCTTGCAGTGTTGTGCCTGGCAGGCCTGGTGACTTGTAGTTTCAAGATGACAAGAGCACTTGTGTGTGTTCTTGCTGTAGGAATACTACTCACTGGATGGGCAGAGCAAGTGGGCAAACTTTGGCTACGTCTGCTGCTTTTTCTTCTTTTTCCTGTGAGTGGCTTGATCGCTGACATTCCAAGCAATTTTCTGCAGACTTCTGCATACACACAAACCTGGGTGCGTGACTGCACTGACTGTTGAAAAATTCTGGCAAGCATTGTAGTATGATGGCAGCCCTAGCAGGTGCTTTTCTGCAAATCAACATTAGATCAATGTGTTATCTGCTGGTGTGCTGTGCTTTGGAACCTGTGTGCAGGACGTTGTCTTGGGCGGCCCTGAACTACAGGACCTTCCAGAAGAGATGAGCACAGGCAGCTGCAGGCACAGCATCAACACATAGCGGATGCTGCCTCCCAGCATGGCAAGGCTGTCAGCTGCCCAAGCCTTATGAGCCACCTGATGGCAGGGCAGTGTCATCATGGTTGTGGCTGCAATCAGGGCCTGAATCAAGGGTGCAGCTGCAGCATGCCTTGAGTTGACATTGATGAGAGGTATTTTTTGTCTAGCAAGAGCCTTGTAGTGGAGAGGGGGGGGGGGGGGAGCGGGGGGGGGGGGGGGGGGGGCGTGTACAGTGGGGCGGGCAGGTGAGAGGTGTGGGCATTGAGGGAATGCTGAGTTCTGCTGAGGACGGCTATGGGTAGGGGTCCGGTTTTCTGTGCTGCCAGGCTGCAATGGCCGCTATTTTTCCTGCATATCTTGATGCACATTTTGGTTTCACTGCAGGTGTTTTGCACTATCATTTGGCATTGAGTGCACTGGTCATGCCCTCATGCTGCCACAGCACTGCGCCAAGTGCATGCTTGGGGTGCAGCCCTCTGCATGGACGTAGTGGTAAATCGAGTCAGGGGGGTACATGCCACTGCAATCCAACACTGGATCGCACGCATGCTCATTCAGCAGTAAGTCCTTGTGAGTACTTTCTTGCGCATGCCATGCTCCATGGCTAGCCTCATGTGGTTGGCAGGGCACTGGAGAGTGGTGTTTTTAGGGGCAAGTTGGGTTCTTATGGGCAAGTTTGGCAGCAGCCATCTGTTGAGGGAGAGGTAGTGATGGTGTGCAGGAGTGTGACACAGCACAGTGCTGACCTGTATCGAGTGCAAGTGGGGAGGGAGTTAATGTGGCTTTTCACATGTCATTCTGTCTGCATCGGCTGTTTGGAATTGTTGTGCTTTGATGGACTTGTTCTGTGTGTCTAGGAGGGGGGGGGGGGCAGCCCGGGGGGGGGGGGGGGGGGGTGCTCACTCCTGCTGCTCTGCATGCCATGTCGAGGCTACTGTCCTCTGCAAGCCAGCTTCTGTGCAACATCAGGCGAAGCTGGCTTTGCTGCATGATATCGCAATGCTGGTGGAGGGGCTTATGCAGTACACGTGCTGCCACGGCAGTTGTGTTGGGGTGCGAGTATCCTGCAAGTGACAGTGCCAGGTTGCTGCATATGATCACTGCATTGCAACTGTTGCGCGCCAAATGAGCAGCCCATGTGTACCGGAAGGTCAGTTGCAGTGCGATGCACAAGGCATGCCAGATGCGTGTCTTGCTCCCGCCTGGCGGCCATCAGCGGTCAGTTGCTGGGTTGATCGCACTTTTTTGTCACGACCTGTGTGGCTAGCTTGGTCGTAGTGCTCCTACCAGACACAGTGTGTGGGAACTTTGCTTGCTTGCCGTGAAGCCAACATCACGTTTGCTACTGCTGCTGCGGGTTGAGAACTGGAGCACTGGCAATAGCTGCAGCAAGCTCTGAGTGAGTTACACTATGGCAGTATCAATTGTTGTAGGACTACTAGGGTCTGCACTGATGGGGCAAACTGCATTGCGGCGCAACCGTCATGAACGCATGCATGAGCACGAGGTGATCAAGGACTCAGGTTGGAGCTTTATGGGATCAGAGATATGCCACATCTGAGTTACAGCATTGTGCTGACATAGCAGTGCACAACCTTCAGCATGTACACAACCATTCGCAGATTGTAATCGGGTCAACAGTGCGTCAGTCAACATCAAACTTTGGGACAACTGCTGACTACACAACTGCAGCTGCGCCTACTGCCAGCGAGCCCTGTTATCCACAGCCTGTCTAGTATCATGCAGGTCCCCAAATTCACAGGAGCGGCTCTGGCTGCTGCCTGAATATCGTTGCTGAAGCTAAGCCTCGCCAGCGCTGCCGTGCTTGCCCCAATGACTGGCCGGGCAGTCGGTGTTGCTGCTGATAAGACCAGGTCCACCATTCAACAGCGCATACTGCTCTCAGCTGCAACAGCACGGAGGGTGCCTGAAGCTGCTGTTGCTGACGGTGCTGGCCTGATTCATCTGGTGTCATGGGCGGCAAGCCTGCAGGGGCACCCGCAACAAAAATGCTGCAAGCTGAGAAGCTGCAATGAGGGTGCTTGAGGCATGGCACAGTACACAGCACAACAGATCTGTTCTAGAGCACGCCCATAGGATCACTGATTTTATGATAAAAGCGGAGGCTTGTGTGCAGCACAAAGCGCCAATGTGACAGTCAACCATCTTACCACAGCCGATGCTCCACACCTGTCGTTACTCTGCCAGTGCTGTAGCCGCCTGCTGAGCCACCCCAGCGTTCTCGAGATCAAGGCAGAACCGCAGCAGTTGGCGCCATACGGGCTTGTCACCAGGGGCCTGCAAAGCATGCAGGGTTTAAGACATATATAGTGTGATATCGGTGGTTTCGGTGGTCCAACCCTCCATTGGAGGTTTTGTTTGCTGACGGGCTGTCAGCTGAGGAAGCTGATACCCTCATGGGTGTTGCTGGGGATGGGTTGACCCCCGACGTGCCTGATCTGTTCGTCAGTGTATTCTCAGATGAGTACTACGATGTCTATTCAGAAGCGTTCTATGATGCTGATGCCCCATGAGCCTCGTTGGCTCCCTACGGGGTGTTCAGGCTCAGCCTGAACCATGTAACACTAACAGTAACAGTAACAGTGATATGTACTGCCTATGGTGCAACATGCTGAACAGTCACATTTACTGAGGGGATGACTTGAGAGAATGATTGAGCAACATGCACACCATAATGCCTATTTGGAGCAAGCCGAGCAGCTCAAACCAGACACAAAAAGCAGGGGAGAATCAACCCTCTGCGCAGTCAATTTGGCACGAGGCAGTACCCAGACACATACACAGACAGAAGCTGCATTCCTTTCAGCCAGGCCAGACGTTCAGCAACCAACGCACCTCACACTTGAAATGGTTGTACGGGTCTGACCCCAAAACAATCAGCGTGGTGAGGTGCTTCAATTGTGTCAGCTGCAGCAGTGCTACATCTTTGACAGCGGTACTACCGAAAGTAGTGCCCACTGGTAACCCCACACTCAGCTCCTGCAGCCCTGTCAACTGACACACTGCATTGCAACCCTCGTTTGAGTTGATGACATTACCAACGCACAGTGTGCGCAGCCCGCTCAGCCCCTGCAATGCGGTCAGCAGCCCTGTGCTAGCCACAGAGCTGCCAGGGGTTGAGTCCTGTATGTCCAGATGAGTCAGATTGGGGCAGCAGCTGACAAGCCACCCTTCAGCAGCAGTGGCATGACTGCCTGAACGCTGCCTGACCCCCGAGATGTTGAGCGAGTGCAGGTTCCGCAGCTGCCTGCTTGCTGGGAACAAATGCTGCCACACATCTGCTGGCAGTGTGCAACACCTGATGTTGAGGTACTGCAGCTTGCTGCTTGCTGTCAAGGCTGAGTAGGCTGCTGCAGGAGGGTTGCTGTCCTTGTGTCCCTGCAAGCTGCAATCTAGAGCAAGGTGTGTCAGCTGCTGCAGGTGCTGCAGGTGGGACAACAGCTGTGCTTCTCCTGCTGGGCCACCATGTGGTGTGCTATGTTCCAAATGCAAGTGCTGCAGCAGCGTTTTTCCAACCAGGACATCTGCCTCCCAACCAGCGGTTGCCATGTCCAGGCGCGTCAGGTGGTGCGCACCTGACAGCGTGCTGGAATCGAGCCTAAGTCCAAATAATACCTGTGGCAGCTTGATGAGCCGTAGGTCGGCCAACTGGGTCAAAGCCTGCAGGGGCTGCAGCGGTTGGCCGTCCTCATCAGGACCCTGTAGGCTGATGCTCGCCAGCTCAAGGTAGGTGAGCTGCTGCAGCCGCTGCAGCACACCTGTTGGGAAAGGCACTGAGCTGCCATCGAAGCGGCAAAAGCGGCCCCCAATGCTGAGGTGCTGCAACCCAGCAGGCAACAGCGACAGTCCTGCTGTCACTACGTTGATTGTCCCGACATCAAGCACCCTGCAATCCCTGAGCCGCAGCTGCTTGAAGGCTGCTACCCCGGCGGACCCCAGCACACCCTGAGTGCCGCCGCCTGCCTGCAGCTGCAGGCCCACACCCAACAGCTGGAGGCTGTTCAGCTGCATGTCAGAGGGCAACTGACGCAGACTCACTGCGCGAATCCCAACCGCCCTGAGGGTCATGTGGTCAACATCGGCCCCGTGCTTGCCCAGGTACAGCAGCACGCTATCAACTTGCTGCTGTTGGGTGATGTCTGCTGTGATGCTGCGCAGCACCAGCACAGCTGCCTGGTGCAGCCTGCTGTGGGCCCTGGCGGCACTGAACAAGGTGCGCTGGCAGTCTGCACAGCACTGCAGCACCGCCATCAGGCAGGGGTCGGGCAGCGCCAGCAGCAGGGACTGTGCTGACTGATCGCTGGCCATCCTGTGCAGTAGCAGGGGACACACAGGCAGGAGTATATGGTGTCATGTTTGTTGGTGACATTCGTGGCACGTTGCGGGACTCAACATGGCGGCAGTGCATATGCAAGTCCTGGGCCAAGACAGCAGCAGCATTGCTGAAAAAAGATCACAACTCAAGGGCTGTTGCGATACCTTGGCTGCTCCTGCTTTGGATTTGATTTGATACTGTCAGAAATGATCTGATGGTTTCAAAAAAACGGTCTCCTGCCGTCTCTGCTGTGGGTGAGCACGTTCCCAGGGAATCTGTGACAGATCAGTCTTCCGTCTTGATTACGTTGTGCCTCGCAGGTGTGGATAACTCAGAGCGTGTTGTTTGTTTTGAATTGGTGTGGTTTTGATGTATGTCTTCACATTTGCCTTTCAGACGTAACGATGACACGTCACGTGACGGTTTGCACGAAACCTTGGATGTGTCACCCTGGCTATCCTTTCGCTTCCTGCCCACCAGTGCAGCACCTATGAGCATCCACAATTCCATTATAGCATTGTTTGGTGGTCACGGCAAGTCCTGGCCTCAGGAGCGAGCCATTTGAAGGATGACATCATGTCATTGACTCAATGACATGTTCATGATCATGATCATATAACATACTGAGCCTGCCGCACTCAGTGACTGCATGCAAAGCTAGTCAAAGAAACATACCGTTCAAAACTGGGTTCCACATACCATGTAGCGGCGGCACAGATGCAGTGGCTGAACGCGGCAGGACGCCCAGTTGCAGGGCTAGGTGGCACACAGGATAAGTGATGATCAAGGTAACAGTGACCATGACTGATCAAGGAGCTTGGCATGGAGAGCAGCCTGCCGAGGGTCAGGACAAGAAGTCGGATAGACAGCCTGTCCCTTTGTCTGCAGGACATGTGCATTGGCAGCTCCCTACTACAGGCAATTTCAACGGCGCTGAACAGAGGGCGACGGCCGCTTGAGCACTGGTGCAACAGGGACAGCTGCTGCAAGCTCAAAGTGGTTGAGATCAATGACAGTATAGCAAATTTGTGCTTTACTGCTAGAGCAGTACATGCTGTACTGATGGGGCAGACTGCACTGTAGCGCATCCGTCACAACTGCCTGGCCCAGTGGGCATGAGAGTTAGAACGTGCCCAGCTTCCTTTCTGGGAGTTGCACATACTACATAGCAAGGTTGCGCTGATGTCCAGTATGCAACCATGCCTGCCTGCCTGCACTACCGGCTTGTAGGTGCATCGGCCAATAACCCTGCCTCAAAATGCTGTCACAAGTACTGTCACAAGTACAAACTACTGTCACAAGTGCGAAAACGGTCAGTGACCGGAGCCACACAGGCAGCTGCTAGCAGGCACCCTGATCTAGGGGAGTGGTGCCCTGTGCTAGCACCATGTAGGGCCCCAACCCTAGCCATGGCTGTTGCCGCTCTGTAGAGCTGCAGTCAGAGCTGTCATACAGTGCAAGCTGCCCAGATAATTTGCAGCAGCACCAGGCCCATGCTGTTCCACGTGGCTGCGCCACTGCTGGTTTCAGTGCGTACTACGCACTGGCAGTAGTACTGCCAAGACTGCCCAGCACACCCTTCAATCGCCCCTGCTGCTGCCAGTCGCGGCGGCGAGGCTGAAGCTGCTGCTGGTGCAGCTGCTGCTACTAAGCGCTGCTGACTGACTATCAGTCAGCTGGTGACTTGGTGCTTCCTGCAGGAAGCCTGTCGCGGGCTCTGAGAGGTGGAAAGCCTGCACAGGCATCAGCAACAGACAAGGAGGGGGATGAGAGCCCTGTGTGTCACCGCTTATAAGCTAATTAGGCATCAACACAAATAATGGGCCAACACACACCACAACAAGGCAGAGCGAAAGCCTGAGGCAGATCCCCAGCTTGGGAAGCTATACAGTGGGTCAGACCCACAAGAGGTGGGTGGTGCAATATTGCAATTAGCATCGTCACAGTTTGTCAACCGTCTGATTCTTGGTGCCCCTATTGTGCCTTCATCGCTACAATCACTGTCCAACGGTCAACACTTTGATTGTGGCACACAGCTCTAGAGATCTCCCAGTCCCTTAGCAATTGCTCCCACAGTGACAACATGTTTCTTGATCCTCCTGACCCCCTCAGGAGGCTCCACCCCAGGACATGCATTAATCCAAGTCCGGATTTCTGCCAAGCCTGGCAGCAGCCAATTACGACCCCCGTTTCAGTTAGTGCTGTGTTGTCGGCCCAGCGGTGGTGGCCCCCATAGCGGTTGAGCATTTCTGCCACTGCCAATGCTTTGAGCACAATTTGAAACCTCACTGTCACTCTGACAGTGTCAGCGCAGCCGCCTTCCATTCCACTCCCCGATGCACCCTGTCAATGCCAAGAAAGAGGGCAATGAGGGGCCTGAGGGGGGTGAGGGATAGGAGGGGAAGGGGGCAATGAGGGGCCTGAGGGGGGTGAGGGATAGGAGGGGAAGGGGGCAATGAGGGGCCTGAGGGGGGTGAGGGAAGGGAGGGGAAAGAGGGCAATGAGGGGTTTGAGGGATAGGAGGGGTTGAAGGGAAAGGAGGGGTAAGAGGGCATTGAGATATCTGCTCTCTCTAGGCTTTCCACCTTTGATGTTTGTAGTGCAATGTGCAAATATGTCTGCATCCTGGATTGATGAGGAAATGACCAAAAACAGCTCCGTAATGGTATAACTATGTATATCGCACTGCACCTCGATAACCTCTATATCACTACTCCTTGAACTCATTCACGGTCACTCACACGCAACCAGCTGACATCAGGGCTGCTGCTGATGTTGACCAAACCCTGCTGCTGCTGTTGCTGTTGCACCTTGCGGTACATTACATAGTGTCCGCAGCTGTCCCCGGACCCCAAGTGCTGCACAACAGCCACTAGATCATACATCAAGGCAGCCCCGCTCACACTGGACGCACTGTGCTGCTGCTGTTGCTGTATGTTTGACCGCCAGTCCTGCAGCCCGTCTTGCTCCGCCTGACATGGCTGCTCGTGCTGCTGAGGCGGTCCCTTGGTGGCTTCACCAGTAAGCCTACTAGGTAATGAGAGGCGCCAGCAACGACAAGCAGGGCGCCTGGAGGCCAAGGCAGGCACCGAGATAAGACAGCACAGCAGGGTCACAATGAAGCATGTCTATCACACGTGCGTGCATACAGTCGCCACAGCTACCATGCCCCATCCATGTAGTCCTGATCCTGTTGGTGTTACCAAGACAGCACCACTATCAGCTTCCAATCAAACCCCAACCGGCCTGCACCACAAACGCCCATGGTGGGTGACGCAGCCCCCACTTAGCTGATCAGACACCACAACAATCAACCAGCTTTGCCCATTTCATACCTCCACCCACCCACCCACTCACTGTGTGTGACACACACAACCCACCCACCCAACCACCCCACGCATCCCCACACGCCCACCCACCCATGCACAGGCACGCACGCGTCCAGCCTGACGAAAGTTGCCAACTGCTACGGTAGCAGCGCCCCAGTACCAGTGGCATGCTGTTATCAGCACCAGCAACCAGCCAATAGTGCAGATCTCAGACTTACCGTCACTCCAGCCACGGGCAGAACTCTGCCAGTTCTGCAGCCGCCTGCTTTGCCAATTCAGGGTCACTGAGGTCAACACAGAATTCCAGCAGTTGGTGCCATACGGGCGCGTCTTCACAGTCCTGCCGGCCGCAGCAGCAGCAAATGATAGGGTGTCAGTAACACTGCCGCTCCAGCGACAGGCACAGTTACATCCACTGAGACATGCATAACTCACATGCTTATGTGGCTGTGGCTTCAGCAAGCTCAGCGTGCACATCATTCCGTATGATTTGAGGCTCAGACACTTCGTTACTTGTCAGCCCTTCTGACCCGTCAATCTGACGAGACGCAACACCCACGCACGCACAAGAGACAGCAGAAGCGCTCCTTCACCAATGTCAACCGCCAACTTACCTGACATGTCAGATGGATGTCGCAATCTGTGTTCCAAACACTCAGGCTCGTCAGCTTCTGTAGCTGTGTCAGCTGCAGCAGTGCCCGTTCTACAACAGGTGCATAGCAGCACTGCACACTCAGCTCCCGCAGACCTGTCAGCTTACACACTGCACTACAACCCTATGTTGTATACACATCATAGCCAGCGCAAAGTGTGCGCAGCCCGCTCAGCCCGTGCAGTGCGGTAAGCAACCCTGTGCTGTTGGGTAAATCACACACGCCCATGTGCGCCAGGCCGGGGCAGCAGCTGACAAAGCGACTGCCGTCAGGAGCTGGGGCGCTACTGCTTGGCCCACCGGGTGGCTGCGCAAAGCCGGCGATGCTGAGAAACCGCAGGTGCGGCAGCTGTTTGCCGGCGGGGAAGAGGTGCTGCCACACACCCGCTGGCAGTGTGCAGCCCCTGATACTGAGGTGCTGCAACTTGCTGCTTGCTGTCAAGGCGGAGTAGGCTGCTGCAGGAGGGCTCTCGCCCTCCGTGCGTCGCGTAGCAAGCACCATGCTCACATGTGTCAGCTGCTGCATGTGCTGCAGGTGGGGCAGCAGCTGTGCTTCTGCTGCTGGCCCTCCCGGTGACCCGTCAAGGCTTGACCTGCTGACCGGCACCTGCAGGTGCTGCAGCTGGGTCTTGCCGGCCAGGACGTCCGCCTCCCAAACAACCCCCGACAGCTGCAGACAGGTGAGGTGGTGCGCGCCTGCTAGCATGCTGGCTGTGATCCTGAAAACAGGTGCATATCCGCCGCCACTGTCCAACCGCAGGTCGATCAAACCTGTCAAGGCCTGCAGGGGCTGCAGGGCAGGGCTGTCCTGATCAGGCCCTATGAGAATGTTGCCAACTAGCTCAAGGTGGGTGAGCTGCTTCAGGTGCTGCAACATGCCGGTAGGGATTCCCAAGTCGTACGCGGCAGTGAGGCTGCTATTGAACAGCAAGCGCTTGATGCTGAGGTGCTGCAGCCCAGCAGGTAGCAGCGACATTGCCGCTGTCAGCGCTGCAAATGATGCAATGTCGAGCACTCTGCAGCGGTCAAGCCGCAGCTGCTTGAGTGCTGCTGCCCCGTTGGGCCCCGAGAGCCCCCGCCCTGGCTGCAGCTGCAGGCCCACATTCTGAAGCTGAAGGCTGTCCAGCTGCAGGTTGGATGGCAGCTGCCAGAAGCTGACTGTGCGCTCGTTGGCTATGACTGTCAACTGGTCGACGTGGTTTCTATACTTGCTGACGTACATCAGCACACCATCCGCTTGCTGCTGGCCGGTGACATCTGCTGTGATGCTGCGCAGCACCAGCACAGCTGCCTGGTGCAGCCTGCTATGGGCCCTGGCGGCACTGAGCAGGCTGCGCTGGGACTCAGCTGCGCAGCACTGCAGCACCGCTATCAGGCAGGGGTCTGGCAGCGCCAGCAGCATGGACTGTGCTGACGCCTCGCGTGCCATCTGTGCAGAAGCAGAGTACACACAGGAGCAGGTGTGGTGAGTTGTATTTCCGAAGCAGGTGTTGGTCCTCAAACATGCACAATATCTTTGTTGTACCAGCATGTGCAAAAGGCAAACAGCAGCAGTACCCTGACTGATCAAGGCCCTTGGGCTGCTGCATCACCTTGAATGCTCGGCAGGCTGTAGGATGTGTTGTGAGATTCCTGATCATGTCAAATCACTGACAGTGGTCTGCGTCTCGGGTCTGCTTGCCGGGCCTGAGCTCCCTGATCTTGCAGGAATGAATGGAGGATGTGACTTGGGCTCGAACGAGGCGCAAACACGGACATACGTAATTTGAGCGCTTGCAACGAACCACCTGTCATGGACGTGTACATCTTGCATACGATGACTGTACTTGACTGTTGCAGTAAACCTTGGAAGAATCATCCACACTGCTTCTTGCGTCTTTCAGCATCGTACAGTCCCAGAAACCCAATCAAACGTCTTTGTGAAATTTCAAGCTCTAGCTCGACCCTCAAGAGGTCTCACCTTGTGTTTCACTTCTCTCAGCACTGCACTGCAGTGCAGGCACAGCTGTTCAGAGTGGGAGACTTCCTAAAGCCGTGAAGACAGTAATGAGCGGATTTTAGCACGCCTGCATGCGTTCCACTAGCCAGTCTCACAACAGCAGCAGGTATGCACTGCACAGCACAGTAGTGTAATGCCATCATACAGCAGACAGATGATGATGCCGTAGGAATGGATTGAACGTCTCCCAAAAAGCTTTCATCACTACCCTGCACAGGTCCCCGGCCTTACAGCAGTATGACGAAGCAAGAAAGAATGCTGCAGTAGGCAGCAACTGCAGCAGTTCACCCAGCAAGGCCAGACCCTCAGCTACACAAGCCAGAACAGCTGCAGCAGAACCGCGGCAGGACGATGGCTGGAGCCTGTGTGGCTGGCAGGATGAGCCAAGCGTGGTAAGTGGTGGTACCAACAGCTAACACATCCACACAGCGCATGGCATGTATGTCATATGTGATATTGTCGACCCTTCAGTTTGGTAGTGTTGCTTGCAGTTGTGCTGCATTTAATTCAAGCAAATGTAATCCATCCTGTTCTGCCTCCTGCAGCCTGCTGCAGCACGTGCAGCATCTGCAAAGCTGGTCCAGCACCAAACAGCACTGTCACCAGCACAGCTGCCCAGCACACAGCAGCCAGCCACAGCCAGCAGCAGCACGCGCACCAGCAGTGGCGGCAGCAGGCGGGCAGCAGGTCCAGCAAGTGGCAGCAACATGCGCCAGCCGCAGGTGGGTCACCCATGTATACCCAACTGCAAATCATTATGGGCAGCATAATGTCGTAACAGATCCAGCTATGAACAGAGCCCGGCTGTGAGAGATAGCCTAGCAACAATGCTTCTAGAAGGGGTGTGCAACAGCACAGATTGCAGGAAACGCAGGCAATGCTTCGCAAGCCTTCAACAAGCAGGTAGCTGTGGTGCATGATAATGTGCATGGCTTGTTACAAGCATCATGGCCCACGCGATGGTCGCTGTCGTGTGTCCTGCAGGTTGTGCTGGGGCCAGCACAGCGCAGCAGGCCTCTCAAACCGCAGCGTCCTGCAGGCCGGAAGCTGCAGCTAGGGGAAGAGGACTCCTACAGCACAGCAGCTGAGCACTACAGGCCTCCTGCGCTGGGATGCAGCACAGGCATCAGCACGGCAGTTGCAGAAGTAACCTCAGCCGATGATGCTTCGGCCTCAGGAGCAGCAGCAGGCTCAAGCAGAGGCCAGGGCACGCAGGAGCCTGTACAAAACAGCAGCAGCTGGGATGGTTGCCACCTGCCCAGCCTGCACGCCACCCATCTACAGCAGCACGCAAGGCCACTTCAGCAGCAGCAGGCGAGCTGCAGTCAACATGCAGGTGGCAGCATGCCCAGCTTGAAACCTATAGTAGAAGCTCAACAGCAGCAGCCATGTATAACATCAGCACCTGGCACCAATTCCTCAGGTGACGGCTATGAACAGCAGTCAGCACGTGTGTACAACGACTTGTGTGATTGGGTAGAAAGTGTGAGTCAGTGTGAGAGTGAGAATGAGAGTGAGAGTGAGGACAGCAGCTTATATGCACCCAGGTGTGATAGCAGGGCTGGTATTGGTGCAGGGCTGCTGCCAGGCACAGGCAGCAGCAGGAGCCTGCTGCCAAGCAGCAGCATCGGCAACAACAGCAGCAGCACTAACAGCGTCATTCTGGCCTTGCAGCAGCGGCTGCTGCCTCAGGCGCAGCCAGGGCTCGGCTGCCGCAGCAGCGGAGGCGGCAGCAGCAGCTGTGGCAGTGTCCTGCAGGGTAGTAGCCAAGCAACAGCAGCTGGCAGCTTGAGGCCCCTCAGTGGGTCAGTAAGTGGGTCGGGCCGTCCACCGGGTAGTGCCGGGTTGCTGATGCGTGGACTGGGTACGAGTGGTGCGCTTGGTGCAACAGCAGCGACTGCCTTGCATGCTCGCATGGCCAGCACAGCAGCAAGGGCGCAGCTGCTGCTGACTCAGGAGCTCACCTCCATGGTGCCTCCTCCTGCACCCCGGCTGAGGCCTGAGTCAGCTTGCACTGCTGCTGCTGCTGGGGGTGCTGCTGGCGCTCCTGCAGCAGCGGCAGCTAGCACAGTGGCAGCAGGGGTGCTGGGTGACAGCAACAGCAGCAGCATCGGCCAGCAGCTGCAGCAGCAGTGGGGGTCGAGCCAGCTGTCAGACACTGCTGCTGGGGCGGCACCTGCCTTGCGGTTTGTGGGCAGTGGCAGCAGGTGCACCAGCAGTAACAGGCCCAGCAGTGCTGCAAGGACTGGCAGCAGTCAGGCTGGGGCTGGTGATGCAGGGGGTGCAGCCAGGTCAAGCTGTGTTCCTGGTGATGCTGTTGGCACATTGTTGTACAGCCCTCAGGCTGTTGTACAGCCCTGCGGCAGCTACAGCAATGCTAGCAACCTCACAAGCAGCAGCGGCTGCTGCACTGCAGGTGGTGCTGTTGGGTCTTCTGCAGGGACCAGCCTGGGCTCCTTTAGTAGGCGGCCTGTGAGTGCAGGAGTGGGCGGGCCAGCAGCAGGAGTGCGGTGGGGCAGCAGCAGTGGCAGCGAGGGGGGTGGCAGCAGTGGGCGGCCATCCACCTCTGGCTCCATGCTGGGAGCTATGACCTCAGGTGGGTTTGCTTGTTGGCCCAAGGCATTTGGGCTATCTATCAATCAGATTGGACTCCAACGTTGAGTAGTTACACAGAACATCGCCCGTTTGGGGAGCCAACAAAAGGCTCATTCATCAATCAACCCAATCCAGTCTTCATGGCAGCATTTTTATGCCTTGTGATGATTGCCTGCTGAGGTGCCCTCTCAAGTGCTGTTGTAACTCACCCTGTCTTTCCTGCCCCACGTGCACACACAAAACACACTTGCTCTGCCCTTTTGCAGGCAGTGGTGCCGGGCTCACAGGGCATGCGCTGAGTCAGCAAAGCAAGGGTCTGTCAGCCGCAGCCGACTACCTCGCCTGCCGCTCGACTGTGGCCGAGCTGCTGCAGCGCGTCAACAGCCAGAAGGCAACAGCAGCAGCAGGGGCACCACCACTGACAGCGCGCACACCCCATCAGCCTGGGACAGCAGCAGCAGCAGCAGCGGGTGTGGGTGCGCAAGCAGCCATGGCGATGGTGGCTGCTGGTGACACGTCCTTCAGCCGGGATGGCCGACCTGCGGCAGCGGTGGGGCACCTGATGTCGTCAGGTTCAGGCAAGGTGAGCAGCAGCCGCAAGGTGGCAGCATGATCTTCATGTCTAGGCTAAGCACAGCTCTGCAGCACCTAGTGGCGCCACCGGCATCTTACTGGGTGGGTGGGTGGGGGGGGGGGATCAGAGCACTCACCACAAAATGTTGACATCTGGTAGGTGTGTGTTGGTTTTAGCTGGGAATACATTGGGGTTCAGCGCTGTCAGGCAGCTTCGCCATCAACATAAAGTGCCGCACTGAATCGGTTCTGCTACGCCACTTTTTATGCTGCTTGCTGGTATGTGTCTCTGACCCACTGCAGGTTGCAGCTAGCCGGCAGGTCCTGGGTCTCACTGGTACACCTGCTGCAGAGCGCTGCAGCTCACTCAAAGCATACCAGGCCTTCCAATCTGGCCGCAACCTCGGCAGTAGCAGCAGCTTGAGCGGAAGCAGCAGTAGCAGCAGCAGGCAGGCCCTGGTGAAGAGCATCAGCAGTGGCCCCAGCATTATGGCCAGCCACCTGCACATCAACAGCAGTGCGCTGGAGCTGAGGGCCACGGCGGCTCTCCGCAAGTGCGGCAGCAGCAAGCAGTGAATGGTCGGCATCATGGCATGATCTTTGGCAAGTTCAGTGGTGCAGACACACACTGTATGTATGATAGAATGAAGTGCTGCCAGCATTGAATAGTGCTGGGGCATCAAGGCTGTGAACCCTGTTGACAGCCCCCAGGTTGTTCTAGTGTGGTTTCAGCCATGAGGCGGAGGATTTTGTTTATAGGACAGCTGACAACTGTAGCGGCAATGTTGGGCCCAACCCGTCACGTCACTGTGTTGGTGTCTTTTGCAAAGGCCCGTTTGAATGCAGGGCCTTTGGCTGCTTCTGGCTGCATCACACTGAGTCTTTGCCGTGTGCCTGTATAGGCAATATATTGTCATCTCTTGGCAGTGCAGCTTGCCTGCAGGAATCTGTACTTTGCCCATCTGGTAATTGTATGTGCATGTGGTGCTCTGGCCGAGTTGCGTGGAGGTGTTTGGCCTGGGGATGCTCTCTAACAAGAAGAGGGATCTGTAGATGGCCTGCATCACAACAGCCACGCTGCAACTGGCATGCCTTGGTATCTGCAGCACAACACTGGTAATAGACTTTGACTTCGGACTAGGCTCTTGCAAAGGTTTTTCTTCATGCACAGGTCTTTGTGCATTCAAATCACAGCCTGAGCGGGCCCTAGGAAGTGACTGTAACCCTAGTAACCCTGAGGCCTCAGCTCTGCATCGCCAAACCACAGGTTCACAGTGCATCTCAATGTACAACAAAAGTGAATACTGTACATATTATCTACTACACAGCCTGGCCATCAGCGCCGGCCTTTGCCAAAGGGTGGGCTGGTTGAGGCAGCAAACGCACGCTGCACATCCTCCACAATAGCCTTAGCCGCTTTCATGACCTTGATGTTGCTGCCACTAGCTGACCTTGCACCCCCGCCACCCCCCGCCAAATGGCTGCGTGCCACACTGCTGCTGACCAGCGCCCCCCAGTCCTGGCCAGCTGCTGCTGCAGCACCGTCGACAGGCATGGGGGTGATGGGCGCAGGAGGCAGAGTGGCCACGGCTGCGGCCATGTTTGTGCAGCGATCGTGCAGGGCGGCATTGAAGGCGTGAGCCATGCGGCCTTCCCCGGCCCTCAGCTGGTTCTCAAGCAGGTGCCGCTGCGCCTTGCACTGCGTGTCTGTCGACAAAGGCCGGCTGCCACCAGCACCACCGCCGCTGCTGTTGCTGCTGGCACTTGTAGCCTTGCCTGCTGCACCAAGCTTGCCAGTGGTGGTGGGTGTAGTTGCAGTACTGTCGCGTTTGGGGGTGCGGGTGCTGCTGGTACTGCTTGGCTTGGTTGGGGATGTTGCTGGTGGCTTGGTGGTCAGGACGAGTGTTGCTGCACCTGCCTCACTCAGGTACCCTAGCCGCACCAGCACACACACACAGCAGCAGCAGGTTAAACATTCAGTGAGCTTGTAGCCTGTCACGTGCTGGCACAAGAACCAACACAGCTGCCAGTATGGTATGTTGACGCAGCCATATTGGTGCGGCAACACTCTGTTGCGTGTGCACGCCAGCACCGCTGACAACGTGCGCCAAAGCTCGAGAGGCAGCCAGCAGCGCAAAACCATCATGTGCAAGCAGCACAAGATCCCTACCAGCCCCTGCAACACACCTGACACCCTGTTGCTCGCCTCCTTTGCTTTCGTAGGTCCTGCCGCAATAGCCCTGGCCCGCTGCTTCTGCAGCGCCTGCACAGCCATCTGCGCTGACAGGCTTCCCGCCTTCACTGACGCAGCAGCTGCTGCTTTGCGCCTTTCATACACCTCCACTGCCTCTGATGCAGCTGCCATGCAAGCTGCCGCCTTGGCTGTGTGACTGCTGCCGCTGCAACTGTGCCCCACTCGATCACTCTCAGCTGCTGCACCTGCTGGCTCTGGGTTCAGCGAAAGACCGTACAGCAGCTGCTGTGTGTTGCCTAGGTCTGTGCTGGCAGCGGCTGTATGGCCTGCATGTATGAGGTGTGCTGGGAGGGTGACGCGGTTGAGTTGTCCTGCATGGGCCTGCAGCAGGTCGTGTGCTGGGCTGATGCCTTGCTGGGCCATGAAGGCACTGACAGCAGGGCCGGGCTTGGTGCTGATGAATGGGGCAGTGTGCCTGCACCAAACAGACAACAGCGGTTTGCAAGCAAGCGGCGGTCTCAGGATAGTGATGCTGAGTATCGTAGGACGGAAACTGTACGGGATATATGGTCAGCGCTTGTGGATTTGAGTGTGGTGGGCAGTACATGCAGACTGGCGAATGTGCTGGGCCACATGCAAACATGTGGCATGTGTGTACTGGCAGAGGTGCACAGTGCTGCACTGACTGCAGACACTTAGCTGTGACATGAAAGCCGTCCCAGAGTGTCCTTCAGTACGTCGCATCAGCTAAACCTGTGCACAGAAGTGCTTGTCTCCCAGAGCACGTGCGCCAGCACAGCACAAGGAAAAATTCATACATGTACGACAAGCTGCTGCTCTGTCTGAAATTTGTATAAAACAACCCCACCTGCGTGGTTGGTCATCCTGCTGCTGCTGGCCATCTTGCTGCTGCCAGTGGTCAGGGTATGCGGCAGCTCCTGCTGCAGAACTGCCATCACCTGCTGCCGCAGCTGTGCTGGCGCCCGTGCTGTGAGCAGCTGCTGCCCTGAGTGCTGGCGAAGCTGCGTCACTTGGCAGCAGCCCTGCAAGCAGACATTGCGTTTCTTCCTTGTGTTGTATTGCCGAGCAGGTGGCTGAACAGGGAGGCATGCTGCTGATACAGTGCAGTCCTGCTTAGCACTACATGCGTGTGCTGCTGCTGACGGTTTCAGGACTGCCTGCACACGACGCGCATCACTGCAGCTGCCAGCACAGACACGTAGCTGCGTCACTGCCATCCCTTCTCCTCCCAAACCCTGGTCACTGGGGTGCCTGACATGCAAGGCTGCTGAGCTGAGGTGCTCGTGACATTCCAGCTCTGCGCCTAAGTCTGCCCACCGCACGGACCTGTCGTGTACAGCCGCAGCTGCCGCTGCAGCACCTCCTGCAGCTGCTTGTCCTGCAGCTCACTCACAGCTGGGAATGCACACCTTCCATTTGGCACATGTGCACAGCCCCACGCAGCAGGATCACAGCAGAGCGCAGGTCAGCACCAACCGAGGCAGCTTTCAAGTGATGCGCTGTAGGCACCTTGGAGCACCTTGTTCACGTACTCAGTCTGCTGCAACCTGTCCAACCCTCAGCTCGCACGAGCATGTATGGCAAGCAGGACACCCTGATTGCAGCTGTGAAACAACAGCTGCGACTGAAAATAATGCAGGTGCATGTGGTGCAAAACCCTGGCCGCACCTGAGCAGCCTGCATGCTGCGTCAGCCAGTGTCTGTGTCCACAGCTGGCTGCAGCCCCCCACTGGCTCCTGACCTGACAGCACAGCTGCCACATGGTGCCGCTGGAACTGCTGCGCAACATGAGCCTGCATAGCAGCACAGTATGCAACAAACCCAGGATGCTTTTGGTAAGAATAGTAGAGTGTACAACTCACGAACAGGGTCCCAAACCATGATCAACCACTTGCTGAGACGTTGTATGTCAGCAGCATGGAGAGGCCCACTGTGCAGTGCCGCTGCTGGCTCGCGTGTTGTGATAGGTGGCTGAGGTTAATCCAGTAACTGCGGTCAGCCTGATGCCATCCAGCGACCATCAGCAAGGACTTGCTGAAGGTGACACCCGTGCTGATGCAGCCATTCAATGAACGCAGGGCCCGAACCCAGCGCAAGCTTAGTGTACGCGGTTGCCACGCAAGCAAGATGTGCCCCAGGCTGGTAGCACAGCCCTGATGCCGGCTGCTGACCTGCAGTGCAGCTGCGCAGACGTCCTGCTGCCTGAAGACCAAAGCCACCAACAGCCAGGCCGCCTCAACCACGTGCGCCATGTGCTGCGGCGACATGGCCCAGGAACGCCAAGCACGCCTGCACAGACCAGCACACATGCCATCAGGTTGCCTGCCCTCCTAAGTTCAGTCTATAGTAAGACACTGGGATTGACGGCATCAACAACTGCAGTGCACGCCATGCTGGCCAAGCCATAGGCAACCGAGATACTGCGGCCGGGTAAAAGATAAGCCCATAATGTTGCAAAGGTGTGCGTGAAGTAGGATGTGTGTGTACTGATTGACTTGCCGTTCTGCTGTGCTGGCCAGGGTCTTGCTGCTGTCCTGCACTGCCTCCTGAAGGGCTGCATGCTCGCAGGCATTGGGCAGCAGCGGAAGGGGGCCTGCAGCAGAAGTGGGAAACACAAACATCATGCAGCAAAGCTCAGTACAGGCTGCATTGCGTGCACCATCAGTTGCTATGCCTTCGCAAGACGCTAGCTGCTGTGCAACTGTGCTGTTCAGGGCCTTTACAAGTCAACTTTGACAGAAAGCTCGCACCTATCCCGGGATCAGGCAGCTGCAGGTTGGCCAGGTCCTTGCAGTTAGCACTGCTGTTCTGCAACTTGGCTCCAGTATCGTTCCCTTCAGCTGCCTGCAGGTTGGCAAGCAAGCCCATGTGGTGCTTGAACATGTGCAAGCCAAGAGTCACTCGCTGCTGGGCCCACAATACTATGATAGGCCTAGGCCTAGGCCTGCTGTGCGAAGGCATCACCTCCAAACGGCCTGCCAGTTCTGCAAGCGCATGGAGTAGCCTAGCAGCTGACTTGTCTGCATGTAGGGCCTGCAGCAGCTGGCTGTACACACTGGACTCCTGCATGCTGTGATAGTGAGGCCAGTCTGCTGCTGCACAGGCAAGTCCAGCACGGCAAGACTCTGATTAAAACATGAAGGAGACGGGTGCAGCATGCATAGCGAACGTGCAAAGCTGCCGGGTCGTGCACTGCACTGCGGGACAGGCACATGCTCATCTGGCACTTGTTCAACTGCAGGATGAGTAATCTTAGTCAGTGTGTCACAAAACAACGATGAGGGGCGAGCGTTGCAGCGATTACTGCATGCATCGTGGTCTGTCCCGATTCATGAGGCAGTTGATGGCTGTACGACCTATTGGCTTGTCAGAGATCTGATCACCACTCACAACAATGGCTGGTTACTTGTTCTCGCTGCCCGTGGAGTTTTTGGATGAGTTGAAATGCATCTCAGATGGGGCAGATGCGTCTGTGGATTCAGAGGTGCCATCCAGCACCAGCAGCAGGTATGGCAACTGTCAATGCCATTGCCAGCGGTGCCATGATACTCTGGCCTCATTCCATGGTGCAACACCATTCACAAGGATGATTTTCCCTACTAACCATGCAGGAGTCAGCAAGCAGCGGTAGAGGCAGGTTCCTCTGCGGGTGCAGCTGCTGTGTGGAGCGAAGGCATGGGCGCGACCTGCATTGCCTGCGGCATAGGCATCAACAGCCAGGGCTTCACATCCTCAGCTGAACAGCGGCAGCACTTCAAGACTGACTGGCACAGGTGTGCTGGCACTGACCGCACATCTGCATCAGAACATACCAACTTCAGTGTGCATGGGCATTCCCTATGCAGGACAAGCTCACATTCGCACAGCTCACACCACCAGCATGCATCAAGCACTGCCCGACAGCACTGATGTATATGTCGGCACCTAAGTGCCCTTGCTTCCTGCTGGGCCACTCCAGGTACAATGTGAAGCGCAGGCTGGAGAAGAAGCCTCCAGTTGCAGAGGCAGCCTTTGATGCCATGATTGAGCAGCAGGACGATGTAAGTGACCTGGTTCAAGCAAACCCAGGACGTGCTACCTAAGGGTTTTCAGCCAATAGGCCCGCTTTGCTGCAACAGAAGCTGCTAGCACTACATGTACCTGCACCTGCTAGCAATGCATGCACCTGCACCTGTGAACCCCAAAACCTTGGTGTGTTTGTGGCGGCAGGGTGCGGCCATGTATATGCTGTCAACCGTCAGCTGCGACTGTCACTGAAACTGTCACTGAGTGTCCTGGTCCTGCAGGTGTCCAGCATATCTGGCTCTGACACCTCTGACTCTGAGAGTGATCTGTCTGACATTGATCACGATGAGGACCCAACAGACGGGCAGCCATCCAGCAGCAGCAGGAGGGCAGCCAGGGGCCAGAAAGGCGACAGCATTGCTGCCCAGGGGGCACAATTAGTCTTCAGGACACAAGGTGGGTGGCAGCCCATTTTTGTTAGGTATAGGGGGGGCGGACCCCCACCGGCTGGCCACACACGCAACAGCCGAGTAAACCTGACTGCCGGGAGCCCGAGGCAAAGCCTCACACCGATGGGAGACACCTCAACACCCCTTGTTCCAGGAGGTGCCCAGCGCCCGGACCAAAAAAGCATGGCAGCCCAGTAGTGTAGCTAATGAAGAATGAGCTCAACCGCGCCCTGAACAGCACCCTGACCACTGTTACTTTTACAGTTGAAGCCTTGTTGGGTCGCTGTCAATGCTTTCTGTGAAGACTGAACACAGCAAAAAGGCACTCCGCACAGTCCCAGTAGTTGGCACCAAAACCTGCATACACACTTGCCTGCCTGCCCGGCAGTAACTCTGCTTGGGTTTCTTGTCTGCTGCTGTCTCAACATATGCAGGGAACGAGGCTGTTGCAGTGTGGCGCTGCCTGCTGCTGCCAGACAGCCACAAGCATAAGCAGCAGGAGCAGCCGTCCCAACAGCAGCTGCTGCAGCAGCTACGGCAGCTGCGGATCTCCGCAAGCCCTGCTGATGGGGCAGGCAGCAACCCAACAGCAGCAGCAGCAGCAGCAGCAGCAGCAGGGCAGGGAGCAGACGCAACTGGCGGCTGTGTCTGGGCTATCTTCATGCTCAGAGGTGGCCACTTTGCAGCAGCTGTAGTCAGAATCAACAGCAGCAGCAGCAGCAGCAAGAGCAAAAGTCGGCAGCAGCTCCAGCAGCCAGACGGCAGCAGCAGCAGCAGTGAGGCTCAACAGGGGCCCAACAGCAGCCAAGCAGGCGGGAAGCAGCAGCTAGACAAGGGGCAGCAAGGGCTGGCGGCGTCCTACCCTACAGGCAGTGAACCTTTCAGTGTGCTGGCCCATAAAACCTTCCACAGATATGTCGTCAGGTGGGGCTGGGGATTCAGTGTGTAAGGGAGTATGACAACTGGGTTTTGCGGCACTCAGCAATCGGATGCCGCAGCATTTGGCAACTGGGTTTTGCAGCTTTGGCAACTGGGTTTTGCAGCCACCCCTGCCACCCCTGTGCTAACCGTTACGGCAGGTAGGCCCAAAGCCACATTTGCCCAACCCCCTCAACCTCCCAACCCAGCACCACCTGACAATAGATGTGATGAACGGCTTTACAACTGGTTGTAGAGCCTTTCGTCACATGTTTTGTCAGGTGGAGTTGGGATGGGAATTGACGGGTCGGGGCTTGGCATGTTGGAAGCACGGCCTGTCCTGCACCAACTTGGTTGTATAGCCCTGTGGCACCATATTCAAGTAAGAGTTGGCTTTGGCAGCCAAACGGTCGACAGTAGTTCCAATTGCCAAACCCCTCAACTTCTAACCCAGCTCCACCTGACAAGATGTGACCAAGCGCTTGATGAGTTGTCAAGCCTTTCGTCATTGTGTTGTCAGGTGGAGTTGGGTTAGGGTTTGAGGGGTTGGGCTTAGCATGGTAGAACCACGGCCTCTCCTGCACCTACTTGGCTGTGAAGCTCTGTGGCAGCTCAGCTAAGTACCAGTGAGCTTTCGCAGCTGACGGGTAGCTGGCTGAGCTGGGTTGGTTGGTGATGTCAAGGCTCAAGGTATTGCTAGTGGCAGTTGAGGGCTTCAGTTGAGGGGTCAACCCAAGCCAACTTGGCTGACAAGACCATTTAGGTGTGCTGCCAGCTTTGCATGCTGAATGCACGGCCTCTCCTGCATCCAATCGGCTGCGAAGCCCCCCCCCCTGGCAGCTATGTTGGCCGGCTGAGCTGCATTGGATTGTGATGGCAAAGGGCTGAGGGTAATGTCAGTGGCAGTTGAGGGCTTGGCATGAGTTGAGGAGGCAACCCAAAGTCATCTCGGCTGACGAGGCCAATCTGCATTAATATTGTGGCGTGACTGCCTACTTGAAGGTCAGAAGGAAACAATGTGTCTGGTGGCATGACAGCTACACGGCAAGAGCTGTCCTTGCCATAGCCACAACAAAATCGTTAACCGCCTGCCCCTGCTGCCCCCCCCCCCCGGGAAGGGGCTGCTTCCCCAGAGCCAAGGCAGACGGCAAGCCGTCCACCAAGGACGCCTCAGCTGCTGCCGTCATTGCTGTTCCATACTGACGATACTGCTGCTGCTGCTGCTGCCTGCACTCCTCCCCTGCCAAAACTCCTCCCCCCCCCCCCCCCCCCCCCCCCACACACACAGGGCCAAGGCAGGGGGCAAGCAGTCCACCAAGGACGCCACCGGCAAATTTGCCCGCTCAGCAGGCAGCAGGCTGCGGCGCTACAACGAGACCGCACTGTCACGCGACATCACTGCTCTGTTGAAGGAGTGGGGGACACTGCTGGCGGCTTCTGGGCTGATCTTTGTGGCGGCACCTGGCTCAAACAGCAAGTAGGTCAAAGTGTTGGCTGGTGTGGGTGGGGGTGTGTGGGGGGGGAGGGGGGGGGGGCGCAGGCAACATCATGCAGTCATTGTAGTTGTGGAGGAATGGGCGGCGGGTGAGGGTGTGCCAACCATTTGTGGGGTCAACATGGTGGCTGCCCTCTTACGGGATATCACTGCTTTGCTGAAGAAGTGGGGTCCATTTCTGCTGGCTGCTTCTGGACTTAATTTGTGGCAGCACCTGGGTCAGACAGCAAGTACGAGGGTAGGGGGGGTTGAGCGGGTGTGGCAGTGGTGGCGGTTTTCTGTGGATTGCCAAGCATAGGTGTGGCTGTCAAAGGGGTCAAAGGTCAATGAAGGCTACAGTGCCACACTGAGGCTGCACTGTCGCAGGACATCACAGCAAATGCTGAAATGATGGGGGTCCTGTTGGCTGCTGCTGGCGGCTGAAACGCGGAGTGAAAAATGCACTCCTTACCTGCAGCACAGCATCATCGACTGTCCGCCTGTTGACATGCCACCGCAACATCCTCCTGCCCACTCCCCACCCCCTGCTGAAATGATTGCACACAGGGTCCTGTTTGATGCAGCAGCAGAAGCAGCACCAGCCGTGCGGCAGGGTTCAGGCGCCCCGCTAGACCCTGCGGACCCCCGTGTGAGACGCGTGCCCTTTGTCACTCAGCGCCCAACCTTTTCAGAGCTCAAGCGGGTGCTCTGGGTGCTGGGGGGAGTGAGGAGGGTCACTCTTCCGGATCCCACACAGCAAGCAGCAGCAGCGGATGCGGCTGGTGAACAGGAGGGGAAAAAGAAAAGCAGGATAAGGCGGCTGCGGCTGCGGCGGCGGCAGCAGCAGCGGCGGCAGCAGCAGCGGCGGCAGCAGCAGTGCCAATGCCGGCTGTGAAGAAGCAGGTGGGTCTGTCTGCGGGGGTGTGGTAGTGGTGCTGTGGGTGGATTTGAGGCGTGGCGGGGAGTGAGGAGGGGCACTCTTCCAGATCCCACGCAGCAAGCAGCAGCAGCGGATGCGGCTGGTGAGGAGGGCCAGAAAGGCAAGCAGCAGCAGGATAAGGCGGCTGCTGCTGCGGCAGCGGCAGTAGTGCCGATGCCGGCTGTGAAGAAGCAGGTGGGTCTGTCTGCGGGGGTGTGGTGGCTATGGTGCTGCCTGGTGGTGTTTTGGGGAGTGACGAAGGCTTGTTGTTCCAGGTTCTGCCCAGCAAGAAGCAGAGGCAGCAGCAGAAGCAGCAGTGTCTGTTGCAGGCTGCGGGTTGTGGTGGTGACCAAGAGGGCGAAGAAGATGAGCAGCAGGAGGGTCAGGAAGGGGAGTGGCTGCGATGTCGATGTCATTGAGAAGCAAGGGTGTGTGGTGGGGTTTTGCTGACGCAACTTGCCCTCCTTCTTATCGTGTTGGTCCCAACCTGATGCAGCAACCCCCGTACAACATGTTTTTTTGTCCTCCCCCCCCCCCCCGCTCTTGCAGGAGGACCCACCCCTGATCAAGGCGTCCAAGGCTGGTGATGCTGAGCGAGTGTCACGGCTGCTGGCCAACGGGCACGACCCCACAGCACGCGACGCCAAGGGCCGCAGCCCCTACCAGCTGGCAGCCAACAAGGAGGTGGGTGGGTATGGGTATGGGGGTGGGTCTGTGGTTTTGGTGTGGGTATGGAGTGTGGATGTGGGGTGTGGGCCTGTCACAGGGTGCAGCCAATGGTTTGTGTTGTGCTGTGGGTCGGGAAGCCCCTACCAGCTGGCAGCCAACAAGGAGGTGTGTGGGTGTGGGGCTTGGGATGGAGGTGTGTTGTCGTGATCTGGGTGTTGTGCTTGGAGGTAGCCAACAGAGATGCCTGGGTGTGGGTGGGGAAAAGATGGGTGCGGGTGTGGCTGTGGGTGCGGTTGCGGGTGTGGGCCTGTCACTGGGTGCTGCTAGTGAAGTGTTATGTGGTGTGGGTGGTGTAGCCCCTACCAGCTGGCAGCAAACAAGGAGGTGGGTGGGTGTGGTGCTTGGGTGTGTTGTGGTGATGTGGGTGTTGTGCATCCGATGCACCTGAGGTAGCCAACAGAGATGCCCGGGTGTGGGGTGGGGGTGGAGATGGCCGCAGGTGTGCGAGTGTGGGTGCGGTTGCTGGTTTGGGCCTGTGACTGGGTGCAGCCAATAATCTGTGATGTGGTGTGGGTGGCACAGCCCCTACCAGCTGCCAGCCAGCAAGGAGGTGTGTGTGGGAGTATTGCCAGTGCAGGAAAAATAACGGGCTCCATCTCCCATACAAACAGTCACAGCGGCAGGGATTGGCTCAGCAACAAGCTGAGGTACCTTGAGCCCGTGAGTTGGACGTGCGCATGTGGGCAGCTTGTCAACTTGTTGGCGTTTAGCCGTGAGTTGGGGTTGCAAAACAAACATGGGGTTGTGCAACCAAACTGGCTGTTATGTGCTTGGCCAGTGGGTGCTTGTGGAATTGAGTTGGCGGCCTAAGCCCTGGAGACCGTGACACGTCAAGCTGTGCCTTGCTTGAACTTATGTGATTTCACGCTGTGGCGTGCCGTGCTGTGTGGTATGTGCTGCTGCATCGGGCGCGTGATGTGTTCAGGCGCTACATGCCGTCCTTATGCCGTTGACTATGCATGCATGTTGACCTGCTTTGCTGAAGTTTGTGCCATTGTGTGCTGTGCTGTGCCGTGTGCTGTGCCCTCAGGTGCGTGATGCGTTCAGGCGCTACATGGCTCAGGCCCCCGATGCCTGGGACTACAGCAGCAGCGACATACCCAGCCCACTCACTGATGAACTGGAGGCAGCACAGCAGAACAAAAAGGTGAGGCACGGGGGGGGGGGGGGGGATGCCTGCTGGTGCTGCTGCTTGGGGGGGGGGGGGGTGCATCTTGTGTTGGGTTGGGGTGTTGGTGTGTACAGAACATGCACATAGTCCTGATCATGCAGTCTGGCAGCCAGTGTGCATGGGGACTACAGCAGCAGCGACATACCCAGCCCACTCACTGATGAACTGGAAGCAGCACAGCAGAACAAAAAGGTGGGGCAGGGCCCCGATGGGGGGGGGGGTATGCCTGCTGGTGCTGCCGCTATTTTTGGGCGGGTGTGTGTGTGTTAGCACAGGGATTACTTGAGTAGCATACTATCAACATGCAAGTCACATGCAAGTAGTCTATCAGGAATGCCCACATAGTCCGACTAGGATAGCAAACCGGGGAGTGCATCGACGGCAGGTGGAGCAAGTTGACAGCGCTGCCCTGCAGAAAAAGCACTGACACACTAGTCAATAAGGAAAGCGTTCACCTGGTATATGCAGTTGTGCTCCCGACAGTCCAGAGGTATCGTCGACTGGGAGAGAAGACATTGCTGACGAGGACATACGACTGTATCGCGAGCGAAAGCGAAACTGATAGAGGGGCCACATCCCTCACTAATACATGGCAAGGCATTGCTGTATCCCGTCCCGTTCACCCGGAATTACCTGCAGGCACAATGAAGAGGTTGAAGATGGCGGCAGCGGTAGTCAGTAAAATGGCGTAGAATCCCCACATGAGCGGCATGAAAGCATCCTCCTAGTGTGGCTTGATGTGTCTTGGAGGTCGAAGCCAGCGTAGCTGCTGATAGGGGCTGGGTGGTGCTCAGGGTTTGGGACGAGGGCATAGGAGTTTGACCGGTAGGATGACCTGCTAAAAACAACTGCAGCAGTTGCACACTGGCCGATCAAGTGAGCAAGGAAGGGCAGTGTGGAGTGGACAGCAAAGGACCTGGGGACACTGGGGGAAAGGGAAAGAGAGGCGACAGCTGGGGGGATGTGTAGATAGGCTATGGTGGCGAACGAACCACCAGCAGATGTTCCCTGCTGCATGTGTGTGTGTGTGTGTGTGTGTGTGTGTGTGTGTGTGTGTGTGTGTGTGGTGTGTGTGTGGTGTGTGTGTGTGTGTTGTGTGTGTGTGTGTGTGTGTGTGTGTGTGTGTGTGTGTGTGTGTGTGTGTGTGTGTGTGTGGTGTGTGTGTGTGTGTGTGTGTGTGTGTGTGTGTGTGGTGTGTGTGTGTGTGTGTGGTGTGTGTGTGTGTGTGGTGTGTGTGTGTGGTGTGTGTGTGTGTGTGTGGTGTGTGTGTGTGTGTGTGTGTGTGGTGTGTGTGTGTGTGTGGTGTGGTGTGTGTGTGTGTGTGGTGTGTGTGTGTGTGTGTGTGTGTGTGTGTGTGTGTGGTGTGTGTGTGTGTGTGTGGTGTGTGTGTGTGTGTGTGTGTTGGGTATGTGTGTGTTCAGAGCATGCACACAGTCCTGGTCAGGCATTCTGGCTGCCATGTGTGGGTGCATCACTTAGTGTGTGGTTGTGGACTACAGCAGCAGCGACATACTTAGCCCACTCACTGATGAACTGGAGGCAGCACAGCAGAACAAAAAGGTGAGGGGGGGTGGGGTGACACTGCGTGCTGCCACTGACATGGCGACGGGCAGGGGGGCGGGAGGGGGAAGGGGGGGGGGGGGGCGGGGGCGGGGGCCGTCATTGTCTTCGTGTTGTGAGCGGGTAAAGCCCCCCCCCCCCCCCCCCCGGGAGTGCACGCTACTGTACAGCCCTGCCTCCCCCGCCCCTTCTACCAAACACCTGCGGGGCCAAGCCATAAGTGTCTACACCTACACCTGGCTGACAGGCTGCCTGTCCTGTGATTGTGTTCCCGATATATAGGCTGGAAGGCGTGCCCGCCAGCGAGCCAAGGGCTCTTGAGGTCCTACCACTTGTCGTATCCCATCTTTGGGTTGGGTTCGTGGTTGACCTGTTCCCTGTACTGTACTGTCGATGCAGACCTGTGATCATGTGCAAGACAGTGAGGTTGAGTCAGACCGATGCAGTCCTGTCGACAGGCAACATTGTCAGAAACCGTGCGCTTGTGCATCCCACTGTCATGCAGGCTGACAAGCGTGCCCGCCAGATTATTATCGCCGTATATTTTAACGTCTGTACCCACTGACAGGCAACAGTACTGTGCTGTGATTATGCTTTGATTGCTTCTTCCCGTTGCCAGGCTGACAAGCGTGCCCGCCAGCAAGCCAAGCCTTGGCCTTGAAGGAGAGGGATGTCTCTGGTTGCGAGCAGGGGCAAAGCCCCTAACCCCCACCTGGAGTGCGTGCTGTGGATACACCCCCCTTCCCCCTTCCTTACCCCCCCCCTTCCCACAACACCTGCTGGCTTCAAGTCACAAATATCAACACCTATACTCCTGCTGCCCTGTGATTGTGTCGCCCCATATCTAGGCTGACAAGCGTGCCCGCCAGAAAGCCAAGGAGAAGGACCGCAAGCCGTCAGGGGCAGCAACGCCCGGCAGCAGCAGCAAGGGGGCAGCAGCAGCAGCAGCAGCAGCAGGAGGGGGCGGTGATGACTCATTTGATGCTGAGCTGGCGGCAGCAATGGCCGAGGCAGCAGCTATCAGCTCACGGTAGGTCGCCATGATGTGATTAGTCATACATTTTGAGTAGTCATAAGTTGCTGAGATCGTCTTGCTGTCGGTCACTGCTAGCGGGATCATCACCAGGCATTGCTTGCAGCCAACTGGCTGCAGGAAGTTCTGCTTACAACCATGACCACAGCGCAGTCAGACCAGTAGGTGTACTGTGCTGTCACCATTGCATTGACAGTTCCTTTAGCCTCTCTATGGGGGAAGGAATTGTTGACACGTCGACACAGTCGCAGCATATCAATGGCATTGTCTACTGGGATCAAGCCAAGTTTATGTCTGTCTGTATGTCCTTTGTGCCTACAGGTCTTCTGCCAGCAGCAAGGCGAAGCAGGTGGGTGGCGGGGGTGGCGGCAGCAGCAAGCGGGGTGGCAGTGGGTCTGCATCTGCTGCTGCTGCTGCTGCTGCTGCTGCTGCTGCTGCTGCCCGTGCCCCCAGTGCAGAGGAGGCGGCGCGCAGGAGGGAGCAGCTGGCAGCAGCAGCAGAGGCACGACTCAAGGCGCTGCAGCAGAAGCAGCAGCTATGGTCAGTGGGGCTGAGGGGTGTGGGGCGGGGGGGGGGGGGTAAAGCTTTTAGGCTGGCAGATGGCTGCGCAGTTGCTGAGGTGTTTGGAGGGGGCTTGATCGTGTGGTGTTGCGGCTCAAGGCACTGCAGCAGAAGCAGCAGCTACGGTCAGGCGCGCGCGCGGCAGGGGGGGGGGGGAGCTTGTGTTTGTTTTTTTCGGGTGGGGGGAGGGCTACGGACATCTTGGAACATTTTTGGGATCCACCAGATGCGCATTGCATATGCACCATGATGGAGCACCACTCAGGAGAAAGCACTGACCTGCTGAATGCATGCAGGGCTGCATGACGCTAAATTCTCAACAATGTCCATGTTGAGTAGTGTGAATGCCTGCTCTTGTTATCTGAGGTCGCCTGATGATTGGTTGCCAAGCTCAAGCTCACTCCAGTGAGAACACTGATGTGGAAGATTGGGGTACACCTCGTTGTAGTAAGATCGTAGAGGCTGAAGCTGCCGTGTCTGTCAACGAAAACTGGGGTACACCACGTGTGGGCCCTATGTGCACCCTCATGAGCGCTTGGCTCGCTGGCTAGCGCAGGAGTTGGGACCTTAGGGTTTAGGGTCCCTAACGGTGTAGGGTCCCTAAACCCTAAACCCTAACCTTAAACCCTACCCCCGTACTAGGGCTACGCTGTACTGACCAAGGCGTCTGCTGTCCTGCTGCACCACATCATGATGCAGGTGAAGCCACGGAGGGGGCTTGGGCGTGTGTGGCAGCAGCTGTCAGGCAGCGGCGGCCGCGTGATGGTGGTTGGCGTGTTTGCTGGAGTGCTGGCAGCAGCATCAAGGAGGGCAGCTGCTCGGTGATACTATTAGTAATGGTGCCTTACTTCAGGCATGGTGTGCTTGAGGGTCATTGCAAGTGTTGCTAGAAAATGCCACTGCAACAAGTGGTTGATACATGCCATGTGTGTGTTCAAGCTGTGTCACTGAACAACTGCACCCTTGCAACGCCGTCATTCCATGTGGTCTGGCTGTTGTACAGTCGCCAGGGCTTTGAAAGCCACCGGGCTTGAGTCAAGCTGCCTTCTCAAAAACTGTAACAACACTCAAAAACAGCAACAACTGCAACAACAACAACGATCGAGCACACCAACATTTATGCCTGATCCAAACGCCCGCAAAAGCCTTTCCCAAAATTACTCCTGTGGCGGCTTGCCAGACGCTGCAGATTTTCTGCATGCAGCGTCAGAGAATGTCACGCTGCTGCCGCTGCTGGCTGCCTTGTTCCTGAATGCCTCTGCGTCCAAGATCATCGCCTTGGCCACATCCCCCCCCTTCCTGGGGTGAGGCTCACCCGGTGTGCTTGCTCCCCCTACCCACCCCCCTGTTCAGCCCATCTCCTCCGCTGCCCATCTCCTCCCCAGTCCCCCCCTCCCCAACTACTCCTGTGGTGGCTTGCCAGACGCTGCAGATTTTCTGCATGCAGCGTCAGAGAACGTCACGCTGCTGCCGCCGCTGGCTGCCTTGCTCCTGAATGCCTCTGCGTCCAAGATCATCGCCTTGGCCACATCAGCAACCGGGATGCCTGACAGCACTGGCGCAGCGATCTGCAAGCCATCGAATTACACAGTCAAGCCATCAGATTACATAAGCCATCAGAGTACACGAACACATTCGCACAGTGCACACCTTGACCTGATTCCAGGTGGCACGCGAGCATGGGAAGGGGGGAGGGGGGAGAAGAAGGTGCAGGGGAGAATGGAAGTGACAGAAAGCCACAGAAAGGGTTTGCCCCCGTCTCTGCATGTTGTCCTTTATGGCTCTTGCATTTGAAACCAGCATCATCGCCTTGGCCACGTCAGCCACTGGGATGCCTGACAGCACTGGCGCAGCGATCTGCAAGTAACCGTTGCATCAGGCATCAGAACGCACTTCCAGTTGGGAAACACAGACCTCAGCAGCAACATTCATCTAAGCACAGACCTGCGCCGCAGCCACATGCCTCTCACAAACACAGCAAACACAGCATGCTCTGATACACTGCTTCAGCGTGATCCATGCTGCTGCCGTATTTGACGAGAAGAAGTTGAAGTTGTGCATCGCCTCATCTCTCCCCCTCCCATTCTCACCTTCTCCCACATGCGTGCCATATCCCCGCGGTGGAGCAGTCCCGGCCTGAAGATTGCCGCACGAGCAAAGCCTGCTGACTTGACAGCCTCCTCAGCCTGGTGGGGGGGGGGGGTGGGGGGGGGGGGGGGGGCAGCACAGCATGCAGTGCGTCACAGGTCGCGGTCTAACCTCGCCTGGTTGCTGGACTGAACAGATGCAGTACATTGCAGGTCATGGTGCAGTACATTGGATGTAAGGTGCATGTAAGTACAGCTGCTGACTTGACAGCCTCCTCAGCCTGGTGAGAGGGGGGGGGGGGGCAGCATGCAGTGCGTCACATGTCATGGTGTAGTACAAGTGTTTCACAGTACAAGGGTGCATGGGACACTCGCCAAGGTGCAGCACTGTCGCCGGCGAAACACCCCATTAATCAGACACAATCCAAATCACCCCACCTTGGCCTTTGTATGTGCACAATGTACCTGGGATGGACTCTGAGTATCTTCCCCCAACACCTGCAGCGATCTTCCCTGCTGCGATATCCCCCCGTCTGCATCACCCCCCCCCCCCCCCCCCCCCCCCCCCCCCACCACCACACCCCACCACCACCGCCCGCCCACCCGTCCGTCCGTCCACCAGCTGGCCCGCCCGGCCGCCCACCCACCACCCCCCCACCACCCCACTCCCATACCCCCCCCCCCACTCTCACCTTGCCCCTTGTTTGTGTATACAGCAAGGGGTGCAGCAGCCTAAAGTCTGATGCAGGTACCTTGCCACCGTCCCCTGTGCACTACACCCTGAACACCCCGCCCCCCTCTCACCAGGTGTGCTTGCTCCCCCTCCCCCCCCCCCTGTTCTCCCCATCACCTCCCCATCTCCCCCCCCCCTCTCCTTGCCCTTTGTTTGTGTATACAGCAGGGGGTGCAGCATCCTGAAGTCTGATGCAGGTACCTTGCCACCGCCCCCCTGTGCATTACACCCTGAACACCCCGGCCCCCCTTTCACCAGGTGTGCTCACCCCTACCCCCCCCCCCTTCGTCCCATCTTCCTCTTCTCTCCCCCCCCCCCCCACACACATCTTACCCCCCCCCCTCCGGCTCACCTTTCCCTTTGTTTGTGTATACAGCAGGGGGTGCAGCAGCCTAAAGTCTGATGCAGGCACGTTTGCATTGGCACCTTGCGCACTGACAAGGCCAAAGTAGGACACACCGGCTGCTTTGGCTGCTGTCGCTGCTGCTGCAACATACTCATGGTCCACCTTCTTGAACTGCTCTGCTGAACCAGCAACCTGCGTTTTGGCCACAGCAGCAGCAGCAGCAGGGGGGGGGGCAGGGTGGAAAGGCAGGCGTGGGGTGGGGTGTGTGGGAGGGGTGGGGTGGTGACAGGAATGGTTGCAGCAACAGGCAGAGGGGAACAGGGAGCGGTAGTGGGTGAAGGAGTTTCTGGGCAATATGTTTTTTTGGGGGGGGGGCACTAAGGGTGTGGAGATCAAGGCCTTTTTCTGTGTTAGCAGGGGAAGGAGATGCCAAACACTCTGATACTCACAGTATCAGGCTTCAGTACTCAGTACTGCCAGCTCAGCAGGCAATGCAACATACTACAATCATATAGGGTAGTAAGTTACAGTTACAATTACAGTGAATTGGGCACGGCGAAGCCATGCAACCTTCAAGGGAGCCAGAGGCTCATGCGGTGATCAACAATACTCAGCTGGCTGCACTCACCGCCCGTGTGGTGCCCAGTGCACAGAAGACTGCGTCAGCACCCTGGAATGCTGCGGCTGCTTGGGGTCTGTCGACAAGTTGTCCAGGTCAAGCACAACCTACAACACCGATGCAGCAGCAGCAGCAGCAGCAGCAGCAGCAGCAGCAGCAGCAGCAGCAGCAGCAGCAGCAGCAGCAGCAGCAGCAGCAGCAGCAGCAGCAGCCAGAACAACATCTTTAGCAAGGAGTACGCCACATGCACCTGTGGTTCCCTCCTACCCCAGCTGGACCCCCCGCAGGTTGCCAGCAATTTTGCTCGGCAGCGGGCGGGGAGCCCTGGGCTTTGGGGCCCACCCTGGCCGCAGCATGACCAACACTCTGTTGTATGAGTGTAGATGTAACTGCGGGGCCACCAGCCGTCAAAAATCCAATCATACCAGCTGTATCAACATGTACCGCTGCAGCTGCTACTGCAGGTCCAAATTGGATGCACCGCCCAATTGAACGCCCACAACAAGCCCAACCTTCACCATCTATGCACGCAGACATATTACTCACTATGACTGTGCAAAGCCGCTACCCCCCCCCCCCCCCCCCCCCCCCCCGCGCTCCCATCCCCCCTCTGTCCCCCCCCCCCCCCCGGCTAACCCCCTCCCCCCCCCCTGCCCCCTGCCCCCCCCCCCCCCCGGGTGCAAAGCCGCTATCGGTTGAGTACCACCCGAGAACTACCCCTTGCCCTGCCCCCACAGCACCTGCTGAAGTTTTGAGCTTCCTGCTGCATCATTTGGGAGAGTCACTCCTCGCCGACCTGCAGGATGGAAGCATGACCGGGACCAACAGTGAGAAAGTGTTTCTGCGGCACTAAACAACACAAATGATGAGGTAAATGCTTGACGTGATCGCATGGTGTGCCACATTCAGGGGTGGGATTCTGGCGCAGTTTGTCAGGCTCCTCTCACCCAGTGTGACCACTTTGCTCCATGACTCACTAGCCAGCAGCTGCTGCACAATCTGGTGACCTGCAGGTGTGGAAGGCAGGCAGCAGCCAAACATAATTGAGGGGGGTAAAGGTGGGAAACTTCATTGCTGGGCGGAACTGTCACTGATACATGGCACTCGTGAAACTGAGAAATGGTTGGCGAGCACAGCCAGGTAGTGGCACTAGGTGCTCTGCACAATCAACCTATGTCCAGCTGATGTGCTGATGCCTACAGCACCACCACAATCACCGGTGCTGATGCCAGCAAATTGACATCGGTGCATGGTGGCATGCACGACCCCCCCCCCCCCCCGTGGCCCTCATGCTTGGTCTATTGCCTGGCATGTCCATCTGGCACTGTGCTGCTTACGCCAATAGCCTTTGGGGGTCAGCTTTATGATGCACATTCCACTGCACAAACACGGCTGCTGATCCAACATGCTAGCTACACATGTATTCTATGGGCTTAACACACTGCGCCAGGAGAGTCAACAGGCACGCTGTGCTGTACGTGTATGCCCAACAAGGCACTCAGATTGCTCTTACTCACCCACAGCGCCAGTGCCGCCCAGGACTACCGCACTCATTGATTGAGATGCTTCTGCTTCGCTGTCAGCACTTCCCGGGTCTTGCCAGCCACACTGCCCTTCGCTCTGTGCTGCTGTGTTTGAGGATGCTGGTGACTCAACTGCCAGAAGAAGAAGCACGACTAGGATACAACGCCTGGACATGATAGCAGACTGAATAATTTATTCGCTCCACTTTGGGAGAAAGCTAACGTGTCGAGTTCATCGAGGTGACGTTTGACTGCATCTGCCAGCCTGGCTCATGGGTGAGTGCAACTGCAAGCCGTAGCAAGGGCATGCTTGATGATTGAAACGAAGCTTTGCCGTATGTGATAGGTCCTAATTTACCTGGACTGTCCACTGGGTTAGCACAACAGCACCCTATCGAGGCAGCGGTAATCATTTCCTGTAAGGGTGCAAGCTCCACCCACATCAGGGGAGGCTGGTGCTGCTGCCGCTCTGTAATAACACCAGCACCTGGCCGTGCTTGGATTGAAGATTGCAAGTGTCAACCGTTTAGCTTGTTTTGGTGGGGGTGGGGGTGGGGGGGGGGGGGGGGGAGGCTCGACGGTTAAAAATTTCTGAGTGAGGGGGGAAACATTTTGAGGGATGTTGTTTATGTAGGCTTGTTGCTTGCCCACGGCAGGCTGTACCAGGCAGCTGTGCTGGTGCTGTGCAGCATCACAACCGACATTACCCAACAGCAGCGGCCTGCAGTCAACGATGAAGGCAGCCTCTGACAACCAACAAGCTTTGGTTTGGCAGCGTTTTGCAGCGTTCAAAATGCTGACAAGAGGCAGCCTATGTCAAGCCAGCCTTCACCACCTGGAGCTTTGACCATATGACGGATATGAATGGATATGACTTGTAGCTGTTCATAGCTACAGGTGTAACTTTGATTTGATTTGATTTATGGCTTGTAACTCACACATGAGTCATGTGTGACATGTGACATGACCCCATGCACATGCTGCGGCCTGGGACTGCCTGACATGGCGCAACAGTGTCATATGACAATACCAGAGGAGGGCAAAACATGTGTTACATGTGACATAACCTCATGCACATACTGTAGCCAGGGACCTCCAGCTATGGCACAACAGCATCGCACTGAAATGCCGGTGAGGGGCAACACAACGGGCTTCTGAAGTGATAGTGAAGTGGTAGTGACACTACCAGGACAACCGCCACCGCTGCTGCTAGCGTGTCACTGCCAACTGCTGCTGCTTCGATGCCAGTGCCAGCCACCACTGCTGCTGCCCCCTTAGCACCGCCAAGAGAAAGCCCTGCCTTACAGCCCGGCTGAGCCGGGACAATTTGTGAATGCCCCCGGGTGACCAGTGATGATAGCACAGAGCCACCATTGCACAGTGGCAGTCACCCCCCTCAACCAGATCAAACAGCTCTGAACACACACGACGACAATACGCGAGCCTGCCGATTGCTGAGGGTTTAGGTTTAGGATTTGGGGTCCTAACCCTAAACCTTGAACCCTAAACTAGTGGCAGAAAGGCGCCAGGCTCGGCAGGGGGAAATACTGCCACACCTGCCAGGCAGACAGCACTGGCCAGCTAAGCACCACTAACAAAACCGCCAATCGGCATCTCTGCTTTCAAACCCTCTCCATCTTGATCAGCAACGTCAGTCAATGGCTGACATGAGACTTTGGAGCTTCATGGCTGAACGGGTAAGCTTCATGGCTGAACGGGTAAGCTGTATGTATGCATCACACTGCCAGAACACACACACCCCACCACACATAGAGACACTTGTCAAGGGCTGCAAGAGACCAGCAGCCTCGCCAGAGGGAGGGTGATACAAACAACAGCAGGACGAAACGATCCCCCTGTCTGAGGAAACCACACCAAATCACGCCTCAGCATGCTGCTGCTGCTGCTACTACACAGGCACCAGCCAGACGAAACTAGCCCCCGTGCCTCGACGAATCATGCCGCAGCACACCTCAGCATGCTCCTGCTGCAGCTGCAGAAGCAGCAGCTGGGCACGCGTTGCATTCATGTGTGCTGTCGCTGCCGCAGCCGCCGCGGCGCCGCTGCTCCCCAACCAACTAACAACTTCTCGATGAGGACACTGATCCAATCGACACAAAGAGAGGTGACACACTGCGCAGCTGCTACTGCCGCTGCTCCTGTAGCTGCTGCTGCTGCTGTTGGTACTGCTGCTTGATTGCTGCCTGTGCTGCTAGCGGCAAGTGTGATATGTCGCCGTGTCGCGCTGGACGCAACTCCCCCGGCCTGTCAACATACCTGCACGGGGCAAGGGACGACATAGGGGAATATGAGAGAGGAAAAAGGAGAAAAACAGAAAAGAGAGAACGGATAGCCGGTCAAGCTGGACGCAGCTCCCCGGCCTGTCAACATACCTATGACAAAAAAACCACCATGACAGATAACAGCCCCACACCTACAACAAAAAGAAGGCCCACCCCTGCTCTTGTCATCCCACTATCAGCAACCCCCGCACTCACTCTATGTGTGCCATGGGGGCTGCATGATGCTGCTGCCTGCCCAACTGCACGACAGGCATGTAGCCGGCATCCCAAGCTGCTGCGCTCTCCCTGCCCAAAACAACTGCCAAGCAACGCCTGCTAATTTCTTACCCTCCGCCCTCCCCCCCTTCCCCCCCCTCCTCACTCACTCTATGTACGCCATGGGGGCTGGATTATGCTGCCGCCTGCCCAACTGCACGACATGCGCGTATCCGCCATCCCAAGCTGTTGCGCTCCCCCCCCCCCAGACAACTGCCAAGCAGGCCTTTTCTTACACTCCGCCCCCCCCCCCCCCCCGCCGCCCACTCACTCTATGTATGCCATTGGTGCTGCATCATGCTGCCGCCTGCCCAACTGCACCACACGTGTGTAGCCGCCATCCCTGTGCCTGTATCGCTCTGCTAGCTGTGTGAACAGCTTGTGCTGCTCACGCTCCGTCCGCACCACTGATGACACCAACACCTGACCATGCTTGCCACCCTGTGTGTCACCACAGAGGATTGAAGGGGGGGGGGGCAGCGCAGTTGACATATGGGTCATTTGAAGGAAAGGGGGGGGGGGCGGTCAGCAGAAGCTAAGCAGAAGCTAAGCGAGAGTTGGGAATTGGTAGCCTGATATTACGTCTGCTCCGTCCGCACCACTGATGACATCAGCACCTGGCCGTGCTTGCCACCCTGTGTGTGTGTGTGTGGGGGGGGGGGGGGGAGGGGGGGGAGTGCAGCACAGTTGGAGGATGTGTCACATGATGGGGATAAAGTAGCGCTAAACAGAAGCAAAGCAGTTGTGAGTGTGAGAAGTTGGTAGGCTGATGTTGCTCACGCTCCGTCCGCACCACTGACAACACCAACAACTGACCGTGCTTGCCACCCTGTGAAAGGCGCAGGCGGCGCGGGGGGGGGGGGGGGTGGCGCTGTTTGCTGTATGTGAGTGAAGCTGGTTGGAAAGTGCTTCAGCGCATGGGGTTCGCTCCTGGCAAACGTGCTGTCACTCCATCTGCTGAGCTAAGACCTTCGCATTTGCCCCATTGCCCCCCTCCCCCCCCCCCCACCAGCACACACACCCACAGCTACGTCAGGACCGCCCACCCCCCCCCCCTCCTTTCCAACCTGCTGTCACTCCATCTGCTGAGCTAAGACCTGCTCCCCTTTCCCCCCCCCCCCCTGCACACACCCACAGCTACGTCAGGACCCTCCCTCCACCCCACCCCCTCCCCAAACCCCTTCAAACCTTTTTCGCATAGGTGACTACCCTGTCTGCCACCTTTCGTAGCTCCTTTGCTTTTGCTACTGTTGTCTGGATGCGCTCATGCTGGATCAACTGCGTCACCATAGTCCTGCAAGCAGCAAATCAGACGAAGCACACGATCATATACATATGGGTGCATGGCGGGTGCCTTGGAAGGGGCGGGTGACCCCGCTCCCAACTTGGGACGCCGTAGTACCCTTGGCAAGGGTCGCAAGCAAAGGGTCGCAAGCAAAGGGTGACAGCAAACTACAGTTGCCTGTGTCGACCGAGACAGCATGACTGTTTACCTGAGCATGGCCCATCGATGTGCGGTGTTGCGATTGAGCTTCTGTCTTACAGTCATTGCTGCTACTGCTCCTGCCAAGCTTGTGCTGCTACTGCCGAGCAGCAGCGCTACTGCTGTGCTGCTGCTGGAGGGGGTTGCCTGCAATTGCTGCTCCTGATCTCGGCTCAAACTGTAATCTCAGACACAAAACTGTTTGTTTCGCTTGTGTGTATGCCGTGATCAATGACTTTGGCTCGATTGGCTGTAGTCAGATCAAGGGAGGATGAGCAAGGCTGGCCGGACGATATGTCGGTGGTGTGATACGTGCTTGATCGTGTGCTGCTTAGAGTACGCGCGAACAGTTCCATAACTAGTACCCAGTGGCTCGAAGTCAGCATCATGACTAACCATGACTGAATTTATCCATGTCAGTCAAGAAAGAGCTTCAAGCATCTTGGCAAGCATCAAAGGGTCCCGTCACCATCACCACTACGACCTGAAACTCTTAAAGTGCCGAAGCTCTCACAAACCGAAGCAACAGACACCATGCAGCCAGTGACAGCTGACACCTCAAGCAGCGATGCCCCCACCCCACCACCAGCAGTCGCAGGCTTGCACAACCTTGGAAACACCTGCTACCTTAATGCATCCCTGCAAGCCATGGCCAGCAGCACACACTTCACGAGCTGCATAGCAAGCATGGCACAAGCTTTTGAAGCCACAGCAGCACCGGAGCCACAGCAGCAGTCCAACTGGGTGCAGCAGCTGGGCCAGGGTTTGGCAGCAGCTGCTAGGTTCGCGTGGTCAGGTGAGGTGGGGTGGGGTAGGCAAGGGCTGGGTAGCAAGCTGTGGTCGGGGTTGTGTGTGTTTTTGTTGGGGGGGGGGGGTGATCGAATGTAACGAATGGTGCCCCCCCCGGGGGGGGGGGGGGGGGGGGGGGAGTTTGCTTATGGAATGGTACAGGAGTTTGAAGCCACAGCAGCACCGGAGCCACAGCAGCAGTCCAACTGGGTGAAGCAGTTGGGAGAGGGCTTGGCAGCAGGTGCTAGGTTCGTGTGGTCAGGTGAGGTGTGATGGGTAGTGAAGGGGGGCCTGGTTTAGGGGATACGGACCCCCTCCTGCCCCCCCCCCCCCCGCGCGCAAACAACGCGTTCCGCCGCATGAGCAGCCAGTGTCAGCAGAGATGGCATGCCGGAAAGTGCCTAGGGGGTGCTTGTATGATTGTGTACAATGTGTGCCTTGTGTGTGTGCTTGTCATGCTGATGTGATGCATCAGGTCCTGGTGATGATGCCGTCCCCACACAGCAGCAGCTGACAGCAGCAGCGGCACAGGGACACCTCACAAGAGCCCTGCACAAGCTGCTGACAGCACTGCAGCCACAGCAGCAGCAGCAGCAGCAGCAGCAGCAGCAGCAGCAGCCACAGCAGCAGCAGCAGCAGCAGCAGCAGCAGCAGCAGCAGCAGGGGTCCAGGTGGAATCAGGGTGGTGCTGTGTCTGCTGTGCACCCTGGGGAGGTGTTGGCCCGCCTGGCCTGGTTTGTGCCTGAGGGGGTGCTGGAGGTGGGGGTGCAGCAGGACGCGGCAGAGGCATTGGGGGTGAGTGGGGGGAATGGTGTGTGTGTGTGTGGGGGGGGGGGGGAGGGTGTCTGAAGGTGGGTGGGGGGGGGCGGGGGGTGGAGGATTGTTGGGGTGTGTGTGGAGGCAGGGGGGAGTGGTGAAGTGAGTCTGCAGCAGGAAGCAGCAGAGGCACTGGCGGCGAGCTTTTGAGGGGCAAGGGAGGGTGGGTGCAGGGGGGGGGGGGGCAGAGTGCGGGAGGTGGGGGTGCAGCAGGATGCAGCAAAAACACCAGGGGCGAGCTTGTTTTGCCTGCGGAGACCTAGAAGACGATGGGTGTGGGCAGTGGTTGGTGAGAGCTGACTTGTACGCAGCCACATGGAAGGCACCAGTGATGGCTTCACCAGCCTCAGTGCACCCTTGTGCAATTGTGCATATGTATCAACCGCTCATGTCACATGAGCGTTGTCACATGAGTCATGTGAGCACCTGCCTTACCCTTGGGTTGATGCCTGTGCCTGCCTTCCTGCCTGCCATTGCTGCCTGTGCTTCAGCTGCTGTGTGATGCTGTGTCGACAGAACTGACCTGCTGGCACAAGCTGTACGCACACACATGGAATCAGCAGCAGCAGCAGCAGCAGCAGCAGCAGCAGGGGAACCCTGCAGCTGTTGGCCTGCAGGCCTTGCTGCAATGTGACAGCAGTCAGCAGCAGCAGCAGCAGCATCAAGACGTTATCCTACCACCATCACCACAGCAGCAGCAGCAGCAGCAGCAGCAGCAGCAGCAGCAGGAGTTGTCACCAGGGTGTGCCCTTTCACAGCTGCCCCCACAACCACAACCACAACAGCTGCCACAGCCGTTTCAGCAGCAGCAGCAGCAGCAGCAGCGGCTGTGTGTGTCAGTGCCATGGGCCCCACAGCGGCTGCCTGTGGTGGGGTACTGCATGGACGAGATCACTTGCCTGGCATGCGGCGACAGGTGGGTGTTTTGTCCCCCCCCCCCCCCCCACACACACACACACCGGTTGTATGCTGCAGATCATTGCTTCCCCCCACCGCTGACTATTGCTTCCTCCCGCAACCGCCACCCCCCTCTTCCCATATGTTCTCCTCCCGGCCCCCTCCCCCTTGCTTTGGGGTGTGACTGGAGGCTACACCTCCCCCTTGCTTCCCTGGGGTATGCTTCACGTGTTCGTCACCTGTCCTTTTGTGGGGGTGTATGACACTTGGAAGAGGGGGGGGGGGGGGAGGAGGGCAGCAACTGTGAGTGATCAGGGGTGGGCAAGAGACGGGGCTGAGAACAGTGTGTGGATGTCCGACAGAGTCTGCTGAAACACATTTTTGCTGCTGCTGCTGTTGTTGCTGCTGCTGTGTTTTGCCGCCCAGGTTCCCCACCAGTCCCACCCCCTTCCTGGTGTTGCCCCTCAGCCTGCCCACCACCAGCAGCAACAGCAGCAGTAGAAGGGGAAGTCACTCGGGCCTGGGCCAGGTACCCCAGGTCCCGCCTGGCACCAGCCTGGCCCACTGCCTGGCCCGCTACAGCCGGCCCGAGGTGCTACAGGGGGTGGAGTGTGTGCGCTGCTGTTTGAGGGAGGCACTGGGCCAGGCAGCAGCACCAGCAGACCAACAGGTACATTTAGAGCAGCAGCAGCAGCAGCAGCAGCATCTGGAGACGTTGAGCCAGGCAGCATCAGGAGCAGGTGGTGATGGCACTGCTGCTGCTGCTGCTGACAAGAGGGCATTTGCAGAGGCTGGAGGTGGTGACCTGTTAGGGCAGCCTGACAGCTGCACTGCACAGGCGAACAGTGTTTTGCCTTGCAGCAGCTGTTGCCACTTGGAGCAGATACAGGGTTGTGCTGGTGCGCTTGACCAGCCACGGCAGCAGCAGCAGCAGCAGCAGCAGCAGCAGCAGCAGCAGCAGCAGGAACTCCAGCATGAACCCCAACAGCAGCCTTGTGAACCCCAGCAGCAGCAGCCCAAACAGTGCGAGGAGCTGCTCCAGCTGCTGTCCTGCTTAGCCACGTCCCAGCAGCCCCTGCCCCCCCTCGACTACCCCGACCTCCTGCAGCAGCAGCAGCAGCAGCAACAACAACAGCAACAACAACAGCAGCAGCACCTGCCCTGGCCTCAGCTCAGGCGACCTGTGGTCAAGAGGACGGCACTAGCAAGGCCCCCTGGGGTGCTGCTGCTGCAGCTGCAGCGTGCTGTGTATACCGGTTTTGGGGGTGGCGGTGGTGCTAAGGTTCAGGGACATGTGCAGTTTCCACTGCAGCTGAGTTGGGCGGATTGTCAAGCAGCACACGGCGGGCCGCAGGACTGGTGGCCAAGCGTGCAGCAGCAGCAGCAGCAGCAGCATTGTGAGGAGCAGCTAGTTGAGCAAAGGGAGGAGGAGGCACAGCTGCAGCAGCAGCAGCAGAAGGGTGGAGCACCCAGTGCGTGTGGGGCTGCCTTGATGTATGATTTAGTGGCGGTTGTGCAGCACCTGGGGTCCGGGGACAGCTGTGGACATTACATCATGTACCGCAAGGTACAACAGCAGCAGCAGCAGCAGCAGGAGGGTGTGGTTGGCATCACCAGCAGCAGCAGCGGCAGCACTGCTGGCAGCAGCCGTGGTGTCAGTTGGTTGCGAGTGAGTGACCGCTCTGTGGTGTCTGTGAGTGAGTCTGAGGTTCTGCAGTGCCATGCAACACTGCTGGTGTATGAGCGCAGTGAGTGAGTGAGTGAGTGAGTGAGTGAGTGAGTGAGTGGGTGAGTGAGTGAGTGAGTGAGTGAGTGAGTGAGTGAGTGAGTGAGTGGATGAGTGGGTGAGCGAGTGGATGAGTGGGTGAGCGAGCGAGCACCGTGACGTATGGCAACCGATGTAAAGGGTTGGTGACGTGAGAGGTGGCCAGATCCAGGCTGGCCAGCATGACGTTGCTGTGTGCTGCATTGCAGGAGTGTGGCACTTCCTCATACCCTATCTATTGGACAGCAACGGCTGACGATTAGTCAAACCTCATATGGCACTGTCACTATTGTCGCCTGGCTGCTTGGCACCTTTTGCATATGGCAGCTAGGGCTGTTGTGTTGCTGATGTCCTCAACCATCAACAACCGCAACACACTCAAACCCTACCCCAGGACCTCTTGAGCATACAACTGGTCCTTGAGCCTCATTTCAGCAAGGCTACTGTCACAACTGTTGGCACGTGTCAGTACTATAGTACTGTGCCCTTGGCCGTTCACTTTGATTACCAAGCTGCATGCCGCGGCAACAATGACAATTTCGCGGTTTGACGCAGGGCACACGGTCAACCCGCCAAACACAACAGCATGTTCAGGCTTGTCAAGGCTATGTGCTTCTACAGCATATAGCTCAATCAACTGCTCAGCATCACACAATCCATACAGCACCCCCTGCCAGCTGCTGCCCTTCCTGCTGCATGCGTGGCCGTTGAGGGCTGTTTCGCTGGGGTTGGCGGTTCCGCCCCCCAAGCATGCCACGTGCTGTGCGCCTGGCTGGCAGCTGCAGTTGTAGTAAAGCTGCTGCTTGCAGCAACCAGTGTGGCCTGCATATGGTGTGGGGTTGACTATCTTGTGGCATCTCATCACTGCTATGCTGCTGTGCTGCCCGCATGTTCGCCCCGCCTTGCGCATGTCGCCTTTGTTTCGCCGCAATGCACCTGCACACAAAGGGGGGTCCAGGACATCCATCCAGCCAACCACATACATTACAACAGCACATAACAATGACATGTTCAGGGAGCTGTGCATGGGCTGCAGGACAAATGTGTTGCTGCTGGCTGAGGCACACAGAGCACTTCATCATCTGCAGCGACTGGGGTCCCCATGGTGCACAGCGAAGCAGCCAGCCTCCTGCCTCAGGGATGGCAGCTGCTGCTTGATCCACCCCACTCAACTAAATGCAAGAGGTCCATTGAGCACGTGCATAGTCACATGGATGAGGAGACGCACAGCTGGCTGCTGCAGTGTATGCAATTATACCCCAACACGAACGCTACCCCACAAAGGTCCAAGGGGCAGTATGCTACTTTTGAATGCCCTATGCCAGCCAGCAGGACTGCATCTGATATCACCACACTGCCAGACACTTGGGAGGCATTCACTGCTGTTGGTGGCAACTACACTGCCCTTGAGCTCAGCTGAGCGCTGTAACGCTTGTGCGTCGTAGCAGCGATTGTGGTTTGGCACCCTTCAACTGCACGGTTGCTCTGCCTCACCAAGGCAGCTGCCTGTGGTGCTGGCATTTGTCTCTGCTGCTGCTGCGTGACACACCAGTCTCACCCACCTATGGGTCTCATCTGCTCCTTGCATCTGGTGGTCATGGTGTGGGGCTCGACTCGTGTCGTCGTTGGTGCCTCCTTAGTGTTGGATGTTGGCTGTAAGTACCTGCAGGAAGGGCAGGGAGCAGTTGCTTCGGTTTTCAACTGCTGATCCAGCACCATGCATGCTGGCTGCTTCTGCTGTGTAGCTCTGCTGTGGGTCTCATGCAGCTTAGTGGCACTGTTCTTGCAATTACTGCTACTGCTGCTGCCAAGGCTGTTCTGTGCTGAGCCTGATCTGGATGTGCAGGGGGCCTCCAATGCATTCACCAAGTGAAATCATAATGTTGAGAATGCTCCATGGGGCCGATGCTCCTGCTGGTGTGCTGCAGTGTGGCCCACACACCTGTTGGTTGATCTGGAACATCACACCAGCCCTCAGCTGCTGCTGCTGCTGCTCCAGCCTCTCTGCTAAGCTGAAACTTTTACTTGACAACATACAAGTTCAACTGTTTGAATTGCAGAGCAAGATGAAGCCGCTCGAAGAAACCAAGAATCCAGCACAGCAGATGCTGACACTCCTGCTGACTGCTAAAATCAAGATGGCGAGTTGCACACGGGCTGCAGAGCTGACAAGAACGTACGCATTACAAGCATTGATTTCACTGAAAACAAGGCCGCAATCGTCCGTGTTTCCGCAGAGAACACGGACGTCAGTCAGGGTGCAGGTCAGGGGTTAGACACAGGGGGGTGGACAATGATTCTCTGGGGGTTTCGCCGGCTCAGCCCAAGCAGACGCACTCGTGTGCAGCGGTTCTTATGCAAAGCAACTGCGTTTAATGTGCGCATTCCTTCCACAAAGTTACGAGGCTTGCCAGGCTGTTCTCGCGTAGCTCGGTCCAAAGACTCCTGAGAGGCTCAGCAGCGCCAGAAACACAGTCAACGGTTACGTCAGCCAACCACGGACAAAAGAGCAACCACACAGCAGCGACTGGCAGCACATTTCGACTCACAACAACACTATCAAGCGGAATCAGCTACGCAGATGAGCCCGCGGTGAGGCCTTTATGTGGTACAGTATGCTGAAGGTCACATCAGTTACCCCAGGTCCCAGAATGCCAATTTCACCGCTCCAACACAGTACAGGGCGAGACAGCACAATCTCACTGCAGCAATACTTCGCTCTTGCTGCATGTACACCGCACAGATACAAGGCACAAGCTAGCACGGCCTTGCAGAGATACAGGAAAAACATCTGAGAGCCAGTGCTGGGGCCAGCTGGGCCGAAAAAACGAGAATTCCGCTTACCGCCAATCTGCGCAGCGGGGCATACGTGTATTCAAATTGCGGAAACACCAGAGCAAGGCTGCACTTTTTAAGCATATCACTTTGTTCCTTAGGACTTGCTCTACAGCTGACTGCAACACCCGCGAGATTCATTGTCCACCCCCCTGAATGCCGTGTCGCTCATGTCCTGGCTGCGCAAGCAGTGTCACATGACCACCTTAATCCTACAGGCAGGCTGGTTGCCTGATGGCGGCATCCCAGCCATTCCAGAAGATGTGGCAGCAGCTACGTTTGCAGGCCTGACAGCCTGCGGCACGCTGCAGCAGCTCGAGCTGGGCAACATGCTGTCAGGTCAAGCCTGGAAGCACGTCCTCCCCGCTGGGCAGCTCTGCACGGCCCTCACTTCCTTGGAGATCACTTCCCGGCGCGGGCCGGCCAGCGGTGCGCCATGGCAGCGTATGGTGTCCGCCTGCCCATACCTGCGGCACTTGCGTGCCGTTCCGTTGCAGAAACACTTCCTCATCTTGGATAATGTGGAGCCAGCCAACATGTCGCCCACATCTGAGCTGCAGCCCCTGACAGCGCTGACCAGCTTGGTGCTGCATGAGCTGGCTGATGGTCATGTGCCACACCTAATACAGATCACAGCACTGCAGCAGCTGACACTGGTGAAAGCGTCCATCAGCGAGAGGAAGTTGGACCAGCTTACGGCAATGCAGCAGCTGACAAAGCTGGAGCTTGAAGATGCTGATGGGGAGAATGTGTACAGGTGGCGTAGGCCCTCCCACTATAAGGTCTGGTAGCCAGTCATGCCATGACATGATGAGTTCATGGGGAATTGATCACGCATCTGAGAAGGTGCCGCAAGGCAGCTGTCTGCAACGTGAGGCTTGCTCCTCTCAGAGAGAGCAGATCCCCTGCGAGTGTCGTTGCGTTATAACACAGCGGCTGTGGCACCAGGGTGGGCAGCATTTAAAGGCACCACTGGCAGCCGCCCCCTTCAAGGGGGCGCAGTTGACCTGTGTCGTGTTGTGTCATGTCCGTTGACATCTGTGACAGATGGCTGTATGCCATGCCGTGTTGGCTGCTATCCAAGCGGCAAGCATTGCTCACATACTTGACCTCAGGCTGTGCGGGTGCAGTGCCACTTTAGGAAGTTGCGTGAGCACCCCGCTGCATGCAGCGCACCCAATGCGATGGGGGTTACCCCAACGTGCATGTGGTCCGTGCGCAATCATCAGGCCAGTGGCAGTGATACTTGTCTTGCATACTATGAGGTGCAGGTGACATGGGAGCCTCGTTGTTGGCATTGCATTGGTGAGCAAGGGCATCTGAGCTTGATGTGTTAGCTACCCTGGCTAGGCTTGGGCTACCCTGAGTGATGTTCCATTTTGGCTAGGTAGCCAGCTCCCACGGGTCACTGGAAAATGGGGTAGCCGGCTAGGGGGGGGTGTCGGCCTAGTGTAGGAAGGCCACCGATATGATGGTGGCCACCCTTGCTGCCAGGTTTGACTTCAGCCTTTGTCTGCTGTGCGCAACGTTGCTTAGTTGGGTCACACCAACTGGTCGCTGGCCCAGACAGACATGGCAAGCTGAACACTGTTCTTGGCAAGGAGCCTCCAAGGCTTTGTAGTAAGATCGCAGAGGCTGAAGCTGTCGTGTCTGTCAACGAAAAGAAGTGGTTAGTGATGCATATGCATGTGCAAATGCGGCTAGACGAGCTTCGGGGCCCCCCAACCCTTGGCTCACTGTGACATGAAGGTGTCTGGCCAGTTGCTGCCCTTCTGCTGGGCTGGATGTTGCATCAAAGATCCACTGTGATCATCGGTGCGGGTCATGCTGGCCTCAAAGGCTTTGTGCGTAGACTTGTTGGTTGCCTGCCTGTCTGCCCAAAGTTGGGCCAGCTAGTTAACTAGCTGGCTAGCGTAGGTGTGCAGGCCACATTTCTGGTGTACTCTGAGCAACATGAGGTCAATCAGTCCCTCTTCCGGACGCTTCGAAGGCAGCAGACTGAAACAGCAAGTGATACCTCACACGTATGCCATATGACAGTGTCATTTGAAAGGCGTATTTATGTCATAGGAACAATAACAGCAAAGTTACTTAATACTCTCCAGACAATTTCCTCGACACTCCCAGACTGCAGAGGTGCTGAATCCAATGGTCGCTACAGGGGTTCATCACCCTTGCTGCATATGTCACGAGCCCATGCTGCATATGTCACGAGCCCATGCTGCATACAGGAAACATTTCATGCAGACCCCTCTGCTGCACCATTGAGCAAGCATACCCCAAAGGGCGGAGACTGTGCCAAAAGCAAGCATCAAATGCATTGCAATAAGAACTTTCACGCACTGGCATGCACAACAGCATTGACACATCAAACATTGCACCCCACACAAAGAGCACACGCAAGGCAGGGCCTCACACAGCACACTGTGTTGACATGCACAGTCAGCCAACAGGTTCCATTCCCTACACATGAGTGAGTGGGGTCGGTCCCAGAACATGGGTTTTGGGCCGTGGGTACTACTGGCTTCAAGGAAGGACCTCCCTTGGCCTCAACAAGCATCTCCTAAGCCCACAGCTACACACAGCACCCAACACTCAATTTGACGCTGATACATGCGCGGTGATGACTGTATGCATGACACTCATACGTGTCGAACCACGTACCAAAGCGGCTCAGGAAGCTCATACCAGCTGGCTAAAGCCATCAATTCAAACTCACATCAAGAAGCAAGGCAACCAAACCAAAAAGACCTACATGAGAGGTACTGAGTAGCTGTAGTACGCTCAAGGATAGGGTTTAGGAGTTCTTCACTCAACCCACAACCCCTGGATTTGAAAATAATCAAAACTCATCCTGCTCCTGCTGCACCTCATGACTCCAACCATCAGCAGAAAGAGGCAATGCACGGCTCTTCAAGCCAGACTCAGCAGCAGCAGCGGCAGCAGCACTGCCGGCTGCCGCTGTCTTTGCACCACCATGGCTCTGCTGCTGCTGCTGCAGCTGCTGCTGAGGAAGTTGGGGTTGCTGTTGCTCTGTGCCCGGGGTGCTGCCAGCTGCAGCACCCTCAAGCTGCTGCGACACACCAGCAGCAGCAGCAGCAGCAGCAGCAGCAGCAGCAGCAGCAGGCGGCTGAGAGCCAGATCCGCCTCCACTGCTGCTGCTGCTGCTGCTAGTGCCATTGCTGCCGTAGGTTGGGGACGCCCTGCCTCTCGTGGACAAACCAGCTGCTGGTGGTGGTGCCGCTGACTCACTTTCCCGCACTGCATGATTGGGCAAGGGATGAGACGGCACCTCAGGCTTTTGCTGCTGCTGCTGCTGCTGAATAACTGGAGCTTCTGTAAGCGGCAGCACCTGCTGCTGCTGCTGCCGCTTGGGTTCAGACCCTATGACTGGCTGCTTCTGCTTTTGTTGCTGCTGCTGTTGTGGTGCCTTCCTGCTGCTTCCTCCACCCCCCAACCCCAATGCTCTGGATATGAAACGGAGGTCAACACCAAAGCTGGCACCCTGCTCTGACTGCTGCTGCTGCTGCTGCTGCTGCTGCTGTTGGGAGCCATCTGTAGCATGTTGTGCAGCACTGCCAGCAGCTGCACCGGTTGCAACAGTAGTCGGGCCCACTGTCTGAGCAGGGCTGCCCCTGCCGGCTGCTGCATGCCCACCCTTCTCCAGTGTACCCCCTTTCTGCTGCTGTTGCTTGCTTGCGCTACTGCTACTGCTGCTGTCACTGCTGCTGTTAGCGCGTGTCCAAGGGTTGATCCATGCTGGTGCTGTTGTGTTGATCCACTGAGATACGACAGCAGTGGCCTCACCCAACTGCTGGGCAGCACCTGACACCTGCATGCCCAAATGCAATGCATGTGTCAATAGACGATCAAACTCAGTGCTGAACATGTATGTTGCTGTGTGTATGCAAATGAAGGTGTTGTTTGTATAGAGCCTGACTCAGTCATGGCATGCAGCACCAGCATTGTGTGCGCACACAAAGACAGTCAAGCAGCTGCAGAAGGCTAGCCAAAGTTGATCTTTTGCAAAGGGGTCACCTGTCTCTTGCCCTGGGTCCAGCCCGTCCCCCTGGGCTTCATGGTCCCCCCCCCCCCCCCCCCCTCCCCCCCGCCACCCCAAATAGCCCCCTCACCTGTCCCTCAGCTTGGGTCCATCCCTGCTTCAGCAGCCCAAGCAGCCCATCCACACCACCACTGCTGCTGCTGTCGTTGTTGTCAGCAGCATCTGTTGCTGCTGCTGCTGCTGCTGCTGCTGGACCAGCAGGCCCAGCCACAGCAGCAGCAGCTGCTGCTACCGCTGGGAGCCACCTGGCCCGTTGTTGATGCTGCTGCTGCTGCTGCTGCTGGGTGCTGCTGCTGCAATGGGAGGCACCAGATCGACTGGTGATGTCGCTGGGAGGTGTGTCAGGCGCAGCAAGAGGTGACCACCATCCTGCAGGACAGCAGCAGCAGCAGCAGCAGCAGCAGCAGCAGCAGCAGCAGCAGCAGCAGCAGCAGCAGCAGCAGCAGCAGCAGCAACAATCACACCCATGATCAGTTGAGATGCTCAAAGTCCTGGTTGTCATGATTTTGCTGGTTACCCTAGTGCTGTCAACGGCAGCATCTGGGTTAGTGGGGTTGCTGGTGATAAGACGCGTTGCTTCTAAGCAAAGAAGACAATTGACGCTTCTGCATCAAGTCTGAGCCACGCAACCCTCTTCCTGATATCGCCCCTGCTGTACTAACCTTGTCAAGCTTGACCCAACCCTCCCAGCATGCCCCTGCTCCACCAGCAACGCTGCTGCTGCTGCTGCTGCCGCCACTCCTGCTACTGCTTCTGCTGCTGCCACCGCCGCTGCCGCCGCCACTCCTGCTACTGCTTCTGCTGCCGCCGCCGTCACTGCTGCCGCCACTGCCGCCACTTTGGATGGCAGAGCCCTGACGCGCTGCTGCCAACAGCTTGTGCACGTCCACCTCCACCCCACCTATGTCTGACAAGCCGTCACTGCTGCCACCATTGCTGCCATTGCTGCTGCTGCCGTTGCTGCTGTCTTGCCGGACCACAATGGGATGGGACGACAGATCTGGCGACGACATACCCGGTGACCCAACCCTTCCGTCAGACGACCATGTTGCAACTGCCGCCCTGCTGCTGCTGCTGCTGCCGCCGCCGCTGGTGTCACCCGTAGGTGTCACCGAGCGCGAGGCACTGCTGCTCGCTGCTGCTGCAGACGCCGCTGCTGCCGCTGCTGCCGCCGGCGAGGCGTGCTCGATGTCTTCTGGATCAAACAGCAGTACTCTCAGCCGCGGCATGACAGCAGCAGGAGCAGCAGCAGGAGCAGCACTCCTGCGACCACCCTCTCCCCCTGCTGCTGCTGCTGCTGCTGTTGAAGCGTCAGCAGCAGCACCACCACCATTCCTATCCTCAGAACCCGGATACAGAGGGAACACAGCTCGCGCCAAACACGTCTGCTCCACCACTTGCTGCGACACATTGCCAGCAGCAACATCAACAAACACGTTACTGCTGCTGCTGCTGCTGCTGCCACCGGCGCCGGCTGCTGCCGGCCCTTGTGTTTCTGGGGTGCTAGTGCCAGGACTGGCTCCCCGCTGGCCCCACCACTGGGTCGAGACCAGGCCCCACTGCTGCTGCTGCTGCTGCGAGAGGAGGGCCGGCTTCGGGCCGGTTTACCGTATGGTGGTGTGGTGACTGTTGCTGTGCCGCCGTATGCCAGGACGTATGAGGGCTGGTCTATGTCGCTGCTGTCCATAGAAGAGAGGGGCAGGTACAGCCGCGCTGACACAACCTGTACAGGCAACAAGCACGCATGGCGTATAGGTTGACAGAGAAGAAGGGAGAGGGTGTGAGGTGTGTGTGTGTGTTTGGGGGGGGGGGGGGCAGGGGCGAGGGGGTGGTGTGTGTGCAGAGGGGATGGGCTGGTCTATGTTCGCTGCTGTCCATGGAGGACAGGGGCAGGCACAACCGCGCTGACACAACCTGTAGCAGGAGCAACACACATACAGCAGCCAGAGTCAGCACACGACCTCACAGGGAATTGCAGCAACACAAATTCAGGTGGATTGTGAGCACAAGATGGCTGCATCTAGCCCCTTGTCAATAAACAGACTGTGAAACACATCGAGATGCAGCATGAGGTGGAGGGTGCAGCAGGTGAAGGGGAGGGGGGGGCAAGGGAGCGGGGATGGGGAAGGGGAGGAAGTGGATGGGGGGAGGAGGGGGTGGGTGGGTGGGTGGGTGGGTGGGGGGGGGGGTAGTTGGGAATCACCCACCTCCACTAGTATGCTGTCTCTGCTGCTGCTCTGTAGCTTCTCTTGGAAGAAGCCCAACATCTCTAACACATCACCACCTCCACCACCACCAGCAGCAGCAGCAGCAGCGGCGGCGGCGGCTGATCGCCCTGGTGTATGTGGCCTCCTGCTGCTGCTCTTGGTGGCTGCTGCTGCTGCTGCTGCTGGGAGAGTTCCTGGCACGACTGCTAGCCGCACCCTCACTTGAGCACCCTCCGCACCACTCAGCTCAAACCAACGGTCCTGCGGGGCATAGCATGGCACAGCACAGCATGGTATGGCATGGCACAGCAAAAGCATGTATCAAGACCAGCTCAGTATGGCATGACACAGACAGTTTGCTTATCAGGCTTGCTGGTTACTGCCCAGCGCAAGACTCCCTCAACCTTGGGATTGCCGCACTTCTCTATACATTGTGTCAGCAGCCCACCCCTGCATCAAAAATCGGCCACCCCCCCCCCCCCGGGTGCCTTTCACCTGCACAAGAGCTTCACTGAGCTGGTCCAACTCAATGGATGTACTGCCCAGGCTCACACTCACACTGCTGCCACCAAGACTGCTGCTGCCATCGCTGCTGCTGCTGTTCAAAGTGACATCCGCCTCCTCCTCCTGCTGCTGCTGTTCTTGCTCGTCATTTAGCTGCAGGTCCACCAACATGTGGGAATCCACATCAGCTGCTGTCACAGACTCAGGCTCCACATCCGGAAGCTGGTAGGATGACACATTGCTGCCATTGCTGCCAGCACGGCCGTCATTGCTGCCACTGTTCCTGCTGCTGCTGCTGTGTCGCAGCCTGTTGATTGCCTTGGCCCCCACACGGCGTGAGGACGGCACCAGCACCCGGCGCAGGCTACTGCTGCTGCTGCTGTGAGGTTTGCTGCTGCTGCTGCTGCTGCTGTCCCCTACTGCTGCTGGTGTTACTGGTGCGTCATCTTGCCAGAGCTCAAGCTTTATTCTGTTTGCTATGGTGCTGCTGCTCTCAGCAAAAGCAAACAGCTCGTTGTATATGGGGCTGCAGCACAGACATGACAGGATGGGGGGAGGGGTATGCGTGTATGTGGGGCCGGTGCCAAGCTTGACAGGCGTGACGCAGGGGGATGCTGGGGTTTCGCGATGTGTGGTGCTGTAGACACATTGTGCCGCAAAATGTGCCAGCATCTTGTGTGCTGTGCTGTTGAAAGCATCAGTCATGTCAGGTGTAGGTAATGTCAGGTGTGTGCTGTGCGGTGGAGAGCTCCTGTAATGTCAGGGCCCCTGTGTTGTGAGGTATCGCAGGGGGAAAGCAATGGGGAAGAAAATGTTACACGCAGACACATTCGCCACACATCAATGGCATTGCCTGCCAGGGTTGAACCGGTTGAAACACTAAGGTGGGGAAAAACCCCGATCCCCGTCAGTGGTTTGCACCACCTACACCAGATAGTAGCCTGATTCAAAGCAAGACAGCAAAGGAGACTTCATTGACATCCTGAGGCAACACGACAACCTTGTACAGAAGTGGGAAGCAAACAGCTAGGATCCAGCATGCAGCAGCACCAAGAAATACCCCTTGTCAGGTCAGATGCCCAAAGTCAGCCCAAGAAGGCGCGCCCGGCGCACTTTCATCTTGTACAGAGTGTATGCCAACGCAGACTGCTCTCCATGTTGAAACACTGATCGCACACATTCAGGGTCGTCCAGTACCACAGCATCAGACAGGGGGAAGGCCGGGCAAGCGGCGCGCAAATCATCGTAAACAGGGCACTCCAACAGGAAGTGCTTCAAGTCTTCCACATTACGACTAGTTCTTGTCCTTGCCAGTACAGCTTGGCGGTGGGCCAGGGTAGCATCCTCTCCACAACACACTCGACACAGGCGGTCAGCACGGGGCACAGAGACCCTTCGCTTACGTCCCTGTTCTATTTCAAGGTGGGCTGAACCAATACGCAACTGGGCAAGGTTACGCGCTACATCAAAGGGCAGGCACAACTTGATATGCGGAGGCGCATCGTCCCTTGAGAAGGGATTGAAGCCAGGATCTAGCGGGTAGACCCATGCATGATGTGTAAGCTTGTGAATGCCGATAGAAGGGGCGGAACGCGGGTCACCTTGGGTGAGACCTCGCCACCGGGCCCTGAATAGGGCAGCCAGCGCGGCCTGCACTGCAGACTCCTCCCACCTCTGTTGCATCACCCAGTCAAGCGACTGCTGCCGCCAGTCACCAGCAAGCAACTGCAACGAGCACATAGTTTGCAGGAAACAAGAGGACCAACACTCCCGACAACCTGCAAGTGCAAGCGCTACATCCTCACGCCACACACACCCCGCCAGGGATCTCGGCTGATCGTCACGAGCATCAGACAACTTTGTCCACCATCGCGCAGCCAGCACCACCCAGTGATACATAATGGGTCGACGATGCATGTCCCTGTACACGACATCAGTGGCAATGCCTTTGATAGACCCAGTCGTGATGCGCAAGAACGATGTGTGTACCTTCTCGGCCTGGGTATCGTAAGGCGTGTTCTGCAGGCGCTTAGCAAATATCGCGGGTCCCCATATGTGAGATGCATACGAAAGGACTGGCTCAACAAGTATATCGAACATTCTGCACTTGATGTCAAACTGAGTCAAACAGGAGCGGCGACAACGGGTCAGCATGGCATGCATTGCCTTGCTGCCAGACACCGCCAGAGCATCAGAGGCGCCCAGAAGCCCACGGGTCTCATGCACGCGCACACCCAAATAGACGTACTCACTTTGCCGCGCAATCTCGCGCCCTCGATACACAAGACGGAACCCTGCCGGCACCTTCATGCCCCGCTGGCGGAAACAAACGGCACAAGTCTTGTGCGGGGCAAGATTCACCTCCATCCCAAACAGGTGGCAGAACACACTCAACACATCAACAAGCTCCTGCAATTCGCCCTGCTCAAAGCTCAGGAGACCAACGTCATCAGCATACATGACATCTGGCACATGCAGCCCACTAAGCACCGGCCCTGCCCCTGGCAGCTTATGCCTGAACATGTAATGCAAGAGCTCTATGAACAAGCCAAACAAGAGAGGGCTAAGCTCGCTACCCTGCTTGGTGCCAGAGGCTGTGGTGAAAACCTCACCCAGCTCACCATTAACGGCCACCTGACAGCAAACACGGTCATACATGGAGATCAGCATGTCCATGAAGGGACCATGCACTCCCAATTCGCGACACCGCTCAAGCAAGAGGTCTCGCCTCACCGTATCAAAAGCCTTCTTAAAATCAACAAACACCACATACAAACGCCGCCGCTGATGCCGGGCCACACTGATGAGGTGGTTGAGCGTGAAGAGTGCATCAAGTGTACCATACCCAGGCCTGAAACCACACTGAGTAGGGGCACGAAGAGAGAGCAGGGATGCCAGCCGCTCAAAACGCTGATTCATGAGACGCTCCAACAGGCGAGAGAATACATGCGACACAGAAATCCCTCTGTACTGGTCCCTTACCGCCAAGGCAGCAGGGCTAAGGGACTTCGGCACCGGAACCAACTTGCTGGTGCGCATAACCTCTGGTACACATGCACATGAGAGCATGGCCTGCAACAACCACTGCGCACACTCGACCACAACAGGGGAAGCAGGCGCTGCGTCGCCCCCAGAGCCACCCTCTCGGACAGGAGCACATGCCAGCCTCAACAGCTCACCCGTCAGACCCTGTGAATCAGGGGCTTTGCCTGTCGGCAGAGCCATACACTGTTGTACCTCAGCATATGAGACAGGCTCATTGAGCGCAGCCATGGCAGCTGGGGCACCCCTAGGGGCTGCCGCATACAACTGGTGTTTGAGAGCCACCTCCTCTGCGCCCAAGGACTGAGGCTCAGGTACCCTCCCCAGAAGATCCCGAAAGTACCCTGTCCAAGCTGCCACATCTGTCAGCGGTGTTTGCGGGGGCTGTCCACCAAAAAAGGCCCTCCAGTAATCCTTCTGGGTGTGGCCAAAATATGTTTCCAACATATCAACCTGGACCCGCATCTCATGCTCCCTCTTTTTGCGCTTACAGCAGCGCTTGTACTCACGGCGCGCAGCCTCAAGGGCCTGCCGTGCAGCCGGGCAGCCATTGTGAGCCCCATAGACCATCCCTCGGCTCTCGTGCCATGCACCCCATGCCACATCCAACTCCCGCGACAGGCGCCGACACTCTGCATCATACCAGGGCTGGTCCCTTCCCGTAGGCTGCACGCCCCGGTCTTGGACGCTCCTGTCCCCCCCAGCACACAACATAAGCTGTTCTGTAAATTGCTGGAGAGCATCCTCAACAGGGACATCACCAGACTGCCAAGCTTGCAGCATGGTATGAAAAAAGCCCTCGCGCCGCAAGAGAGCACCAGTGTACCCTGAGCCAGGAGTCGGACGATACACCCGGCCCCTCCTCCCCCTGCGCGGAACCTCATAACAACGCCTTGGCAAATCAGTGATTGACACATACAGGCCACAGTGATCTTTGGAGGCAGACGGCTTGAACGGCAGCACCCGAAAAGACTCCACCAAGCCATACAGGGAGGTGGAAGCGCACGCCAAGTCTACCACACTAGCGCCAACAGAACCAGCAGACAGTGGGTTAGATACACAAGTGAACTCACCATCCTGATCCCCCGGCGCCCTACCATTGAGCACAACAGAAGACACAGCAAACAAACCCCCAAGGAACTCCACCGCTCGCGACCGGTTGGGTACCGACAGGTCCATAGAGCTCCTTTGAGGAGGGACACAGCGCAGGTGATGTATTGTGGGCAACACAGAGGGGTCACTGAGGCCGGGGGGTACTGCCATATTGCTCGGGACGTCACAACTGAGGGTGCCCAGGCGGACATTTAGATCACCCAGCACCAGATGCTTGTCCCCCCTGGCCTCAGCCTCACGCAACCCAGCAAACAAAGCAGCCAAGGGGTCAGGGTCAACCACCCCTGAAGCATACACCGCTGAACCGGGGGGGCTGAAGTAACACACTGCGACTGTGAACCGGAACGCCGGCACCACCAACCACACGATCCCCGCTGCAGGGTCACTCGCAACACGAAGCCCAGCCCCCAGACTGATAGGGGAATCCCTTCTGACATACACTGTCACGCCCCCATGGGGCCTGCCACGGGCAGGCCGTGGCCTAACACAGTGATAGACATCATACCCAGGCAAGAGGCCCTCTACATCACCCACCGTGTCACTCGTCAACATAGTCTCAACAAACCCGTACACATCACAGTCAAGGTGCTGCTCCACCGCACTAGGAATTCTAGCTGCTGCCATACCCCCCACATTCTGCACTAGAAGCTGGATATCAGTGGCCTGTGCATCAGGGCTGGTCAATACGCGTCTGCATCCAGGCCCGCAAACTCATCCCCCGCCGCTGCTGCTGCTGCCGCTGCACCTGCGCCCCTAGGGGAGCGGGGCTCCCGTGCCAGCTGCACCCGCTCCCAGTACGAGCGCCCGCTAGGGCCCCGCACCTCCTTTTCCAGAACAGCCCCTGACCAGCGCACCCTGACACCCCGGGCCTTCAAATCCTTGGCTGTGGGCGTCATGGCCCGCCGCTGTGCTTTCTCCTCCTCATTGAGCAGCTTCTCCACATACACCGGCTGGCGCTGGTAGGCGAGGCTCGTGCGGGTGCGGCCACCCAGCACTGTGAACTCAAGCTCCTTGCTCCTCAGCAGGATCTTGTACAGAGCCATGGGCCGCCGGCCAGAGGCCCCACCAGGGGGCTGGTCCCCTGGCCTACCACCTCCAGCCGCTGCTGCTGCTGCCCCGCTCCCCCTGTGCTGCTCGCCAGCTGCACTGTGTTGTGCCCTGCCGCCGCTGCTGCCAACCCCTGCCCCGGAGCCCGCCCCGCCTGAGCTGCCGCCCGGACCCTTCGGAGCATAGACAACTGCCACAGACAGGATGCTGCCCTTGCTGATGGTGCCAGCAGCAGCAAGGGCCTCACCCACCCGGTCGGGGTGCCAGCCAGCTGGCGCCCAAGCGCCGACAGCACCCTGGGCAGCTTGCTGAGTACGCAGCCGCTGCTGGTCCTCCTGAAGCTCCTTGATGGTGCGCTGCAGGGCTTTCACATCCCGCTTGAGTTGCGCCTGCTGCATAAAGGCCTGCGCACCCTTGTCTGCGGCGTCCTGCAGCTGCTGGGCAGAGTCGCCGCTGTGGAGGCCGGCCTTCTGCAGGTAACCCAGGGCTGTCTTGGCGTCGTTACGCACCCCGCGCACTGCCACCCCCAGCTGCTCTGTTGTGGCACCCAGCTGCTCCACCTGGGTGACAAGCCCAGCCACCGCGGCTGCATCAGCGGGCGTGCTGCCCCCACTGCTTCGCTGCGCTACCGCCCGCTCAAGCCGCTGCAGTCGCTGCTGCAGACCCCTAGTGTCTTCCTGAAGAGCCAGGGTGTCCCCTGTCACTATCGCACACATCGTAATGTTGCGCTGGATAAGGCCGCTCATCAGCAAGCTGACAGCTGACGTCTCCTGCAGATACTGCTGCACTGTAGGGTCCTGACCCTGGGGACCCTCCTGCACCTGGCGGCCAAGCTGCTCCAAAGCCTTGAATCGCTCCTGCAGCTGCTGCAATAGCTGAGCCGGGGAGGCGGAGCTGTCCAAGGGGAGTAGAGGCTGCGTAGGGTCTGTGGGAGGGGACCCTTCCTCTTGCTGCTGCTGCTCCGGCGGCACCTCCTGCTGCTCCTGCTGCTGCTGGGCTGCGTTGCTTGGTTGAGGCTGCTGCTGCTGCTGCTGCTGCTGCTGCTGCTGTGACTGCTGCGGTGGGAGCTGTGGTTGCTGCTGATCCTGCTGCTGCGTGCGGGCAGTGTGTGATTGCTGCTGGTGCGACTTAGATCCGCCCCGAGGCTGCCCCTGTCGCTGCTGCTGCTGCTGCTGCTCGAGAGGGTTCATCAGAACTGCCATCCTGGCGGCCTTGCCAGCGGCAGCCCTGGCCTGGGACCCAGTACTGCTGGCTGAGCCTGGGGGCCGCTGTCCTGGCAGGGTTTGCTGCTGCTGCTGCTGCTGTCCTGCCCTGCCCTGGTCCTGAGAGCGCTGCAGCTGGACGTCAGATGTCTGCTGAGCGCCCGCACCAGCCGCAGATTGGCTGGCTTTGGCAGCCCGGGCCCGTGTGGTCACAGGGTGAACTGCTGCAGCTGCAGGGTGGGTCCCTGCGTTCGCTCCCTCTGCACCATGCCTGCTGCTGTCGCCGTTTTTGAGGCCCTTTGGAGCTGTGCTGCCCCGTGGCTGTGCCGCCGAGCCCTCACCGGGCTGCTTTGTCGGACTACGTGGCACCATCATTGATGATGGCCGTTACGAGGCTTGTAGGTCAGCCAGACCCGCCCAGCTGCCCAGAGCCCACGCTAAGCCCTTTAATAACTATACTAAACTGTTCTAGGCTAAATGCTAGCCAAGCTGTCGCTGCCAGTTCGGTTCACAGTTCAAGTGCTGTAGACGAGACACGAGAACGAAACGAAACGAAAACGAAACGCACCTTTTGCTTGCCTCAAACGAAACGAAATGGAGATGCATGTATGCAGTCCTACTCAGACAGTAAACAAAGTCTAGTGGCAGCGCCCTAGAACCTGTGGCACCAATGGCGGTTACTGCTGTGTTTGTCTGCTGCTGCCATATCCTGCCGTACCTGCTGCTGCCATACTGTGTGGAGGTCTTGTAGGCATCCTGGCCGTATGCCACCTGTAGTAGCCAATGCAGAAGGAGGATTTACTGACGAGTGTTTAGCCAAGAGGGCGGCGGTAGGCTACAGACACACACCCACACTGCCCTTTGCAAACACACCCCAGCTGACCAAGGCCTGAGAGCAACATCGCGTGCAGTGTCATTGCAGCCATGTTGCAGATGTATACAATATAAGGGATCCGGCGGGGGTCACAGGGGGTCACAGGGCCCTGTCAGATGATCATTGCAGCCACTCACCTGTACGTGTGTGGTGGGACCACGGCCTGAGCTGGAGGAACTGACCAGACCACGAGCTGTGTGAAACACATGCGACAGGACACAGCATGGCACAGCACAGCTGTGGAAAGGCATGGTGGACAGACACATCACAGCCACCAAACCACATGCCAGCACACACTCTGGCACAACACAGAGCTGCAGGACAAGTAATGCCTGGCATCATGTATCCCTCCTCTTCTTTTTTCTGTCTCGTTTTGGTCGTGTGCTGCACTGCTCCTATACTTTGATGCGCCGCACTGCTGTCTGTACAGTACAGCCTAGCTCCTATAAGCAGAAACCACTCACATTCCACAACTTGCAGCAGCACCACCCTCGCCCGACACTCCTTGTTGTGCTGCCAGGCACAACGCTGAGCCCTGCCCTGTACAGCCAGGGGTCCAACAGACACCCTTACGTGAAAATGCCCCCCCCCCCCCGCCCCACACACACCACCCCTGATACTCTTCTGACGTGACTCACGTGAAGGGCCCTTTTTGAGCCCATCAAGATGACATTGTTCTCACCTTCCACACTTGAAGCAGCACCACCCTCGGCCCCACACTCCTTGTTGTGCTGCCAGGCACAACGCTGAGCCCTGCCTTGTACAACCAGGGGTCAACCGACACACCCAGTGCCACTGTCATAGCCTGTGCCCCTGGTACCTCTGGTGTGAGGGGCAGGGAGACCTGCCAGGGCCTAACAGGGGATGAGAGGGACCAACGCGTGGCCAGGTGCGCACCAGACCTGCATGGTGGTGGGGGTGGGGGG